>CABHPQ010165076.1:0-37749 GCA_902168405.1 Peromyscus aztecus | reverse complement strand
GGGGGGTGGGGCAAAGAAGACAAAATGACCTGGAACTGAGGTGGGATTGCTCTTCACCACACAGTAGCTTGGTTTTTTTTTAACATTTGAACTATGTTTAAAATGAACTATCATTTAAAATGATGACGGTCACACAGTCTACCGAGGGAATGAGGTGACAAGCTCTGGATGTGTTAGCTGATTTAAAAGAACTGACATTACAAAAGCATGTGGAAACTAACAAGTCAGGAAATGTGAGTGGAAATAATACACACGATGAAATTATGCACATGAAATGGAACCAGCACATTAATATTATAAATGGAAACCTGTCTCACCTCGATTTCCCACATAAAACATGGATGACTTTTTCCCTAAGCACTTCCTATGAAGGGGAAGGAGCTGCTCCTGAGTTTGAGTTTGTACTTTAGAAATCCCACAGACCCGATACACTCGAGATGAACCTTCTCCCTCCAACCACAGACTCCCTCACTATGCTTTTCCATGCGCATACACACATGACTACCCTAGACTTTAAGCCCCATTTTGCTTGTTCTTCTGGACAGCATCCTAATCTTTTCCCACTTACTTTTGCTTTAATGGCTACACAGAACTTTCCACTGTGGACACGCCCTTGTTCGTTCAGCCGTTACTGACAGCTGAACCCCCGGTGATAGCTCTGCTATTTTAAACTGCACTATCATTTCGTCTACACCTTCCTATTTCTGCAGGATAAATATGTACATTCAGAATTGGGCAAACTTGATCAAACTTTTTAGAAAAAAATCATATTCCAAATGTGAATCACAGCAAGTCAACTGCAGACTTAACCAGTCACTGCACAGAAGAGCTAACAAACAATGAATAAAACATTAAAAGTTGAACCGCAAAGCACTAGACCCCAAGCATAACCACAAAACCAACATTTCAAAGGATAAAAGAATTATCACAAATAAACTTAGTGGGCAGTAAAAGGACATTAAAATACAGTAAAATTACAAAGATGGCTACTGATACTTGATAACTAGAAAATCTGACAAAAAAAAAAACAAAAAAAAAAAAAAAACACCCTTTTAAAATGAAGATTAGATGGAGACCAGACGACTGGGGGAAGGGGACAATAATTTGGCAATAACTGTTAAAATCCATTAAAAAATATTTTTTGACTTATTAACCTCATACCTGGAAATTTATTTCAGGGAAATAATTCAAGGGAGGCAGTACTTTAAAGAAAATGGATCCCCATGGCATTATTTAGTAAAAATGTGAAACTGAGATGTCCACAGACACTTAGGACAATGATATTGAAAATACGAGGCCATAAGACATTTTTCTTAAAAGCAAAAGGCAGGGCTAGGGATGTAACTCAATTATACAATTCTGGGTTTGATCCCAGCACCACGGGGGACAAACAAAAGACCCACAAGACAGGGAAACAGTAGATACATAAAAGCGATGAAGTTATGGCAGCTTCCTGCTACTGTTTACTTAATACGTGCTATTTTAAGATAGCCAGAGTCTATAATATAATTTTAAAAAACAAGCTTACAAGGAAGACTGGAGTAATAATTTCCATGGATGGGGCTGGGTTTCTGGACATCATGACACACTGCTAGCATGACTAAAGGTCCACTGATACCTAGGTCAGCACATCATAAAAAGCAGTGAATCACATTTTCACAGGACAAACATGTGCTGCCCCCTAGTGGTGCTCTCTATTATCAGCACGTGCTTTTCACTATGAAGATACACTTTAGGGCGAAGACACAAGCACTGAATGGGGTAACAAGCTTATTTCTGTATCTCTGTATAAATACTTACCAAGTAATAACTGTAGTATATAAAATATAAGTCCAAAGACACTGTTTGGCTGGTTTAATACACCATCTTTTCCAAAAATGGAACCCAAAAGACCAAATCCTCGACCCCATCTGTAAAATAAGGAAAACCAGTAACCCTATATTTGAGATTCCCTAAATTTTAAAATGTAAAATTATTTGAGAATGTTATCCAATTCCAAAATCAACTACGTTGACAAAACGCTTAAATATCTTTTGTTCCAAGGGTGATTTACGCACGCACAGGGGAAGGAAGGCCGATCACTAAATTCCTGTATTGTGTCTGATTTAAAATGATGGTTTAATACAAACTACCCTAAAAGCTCTGTATCTCCATCTCAGACTCTCCACGCCACTTTCTCTTTCTCTTAGGTAGGCAAAGGTTTCTTTACTGATAGTACTCAAGAGAAAGGCTCTCTCAATTCAAGTCACCCTCTCAGACCTTTCCAACTAGGTAATTCTTTCACATGTGGGCTGTTCTCGCATCCCAGTTTAACAAGATCCCTGGCCTCCACGCACTCCATTTCCCACTCTCAGCTGTGACCATTAACCAGAGCCTTCTGCCACTGCTAAGTGCCCCCAGATGAAAACTGATTGTGGTCCATTTTACAGCTGTACTCAAAATCGACAGCGAGAATTGCTTACTGGAAATTTCCCCAAGGTAAGCCTGAGGGATAGATACCCCGGAACAGATCTTTGAATGCAGAGCAATACCGGAAACATAGGTCTCTTCTAGAATCCTGCTTCCAAAGTAAAAAACTGATACTTCACATTCCTCTATCTGTTTATTTAAAGTTTAACTTTAAAATTTGTATGTGACTTCACATTTTCAGAAGCTCTTAAAAGTAACTTTTATTGAGTTTGTTCTTTGACAATTTACTACATGTATAAAAGTTCATTCTGTCCACCTCCTTTAATATCTTTCCCACCTCTATTACCCACCCTAGAATCCTCTTATTTAAAAAAAATTCATTATTAAAATCACAATTGAATAAGATAATACAAACAGACTAACAACTGGATAAAAACCTTAAGAGACTTCAGCTTGAACTCAGAAGGACAGTCTTTCTGAATACAAAGAGGAAAGAACCATAGAGTTTAGTGGGGTACACTAGAACCACCTCAACTCTGCTGTAAAGACAAACGTCTGAAAATGAGAATGAACGATCGAGTCACACTGATTTAAAGGAATTCATGCCCAAGCAAGAGAACAAAACCCCTTCACACTGATGTCAAAACAGTAACCAGCCCAATCTTGGAACTGGGAACTACCGAGGATTTTTATTACATAGACTTACACATTCCAAAGCACAAAGCCAGTCCTGTTACAGGCATGCATTCTCTTTACTCATCAACTACTTACTGAGTAGTCCAGGCACTGAAGTACAGCACCCAACAGACAGCACTGCCCTCATGGGACTTACATTCTAGTTATGGCCACAAAAATAAAAATAAAAAAATAAAGCATTACCAAGTACATTACCTTCGGGATTGGACAAGCCTACTCAGATACACAGAAGAATGAGGGTGGAACATTCCAGGTCAGCACTTGGCAAAATGAAGTCACCTAGTGGGGACTTGTCAAAATGCAGATTTTGCTTCAGTAGGCTGGCAGTGGGGCTAAGACTGCATTCAACAAAAGGAGCTGAGGCTGGGGTTGCATGTCTGTAATTCCAGCACTCTGGAGGCTGAAGCAGAAGAATTATCATGAGTGTGAGGCTAACCTGAGCTACACAGTGAGTCCTAGGGCAGCCTGGGTTACAAAATAAGACCCTGTGTCAAAACAACAAAAATAATCAACTAGAAATAGACCTCCCATTGGACCCAGCTGTTCCATTCCTAGTTATTTATCAGAATGGCTCCAAGCTTGCACATTGATGTTTCCTGCATGTTGTGGATATTGAGTTCAACCCCTGGAACTCACATAAAAGTGGAAGGAGTTCTTTCCGTTCTGCTGCCGCCATGCCATCCAGACTGAGGAAGACCCGGAAACTCCGGGGCCACGTGAGCCACGGCCACGGCCGCATCAGTAAACACCGCAAGCACCCAGGAGGCCGCGGTAATGCTGGAGGCATGCATCACCACAGGATCAACTTCGACAAATATCATCCAGGTTACTTTGGGAAAGTTGGTATGAGACATTACTACTTAAAGAGGAACCAGAGCTTCTGTCCGACTGTCAACCTGGATACATTGTGGACACTGATCAGTGAGCAGACACGCGTCAATGCTGCAAAGAACAAGACTGGGGCTGCTCCCATCGTTGATGTTGTGTGATCCGGCTACTACAAAGTTCTAGGGAAGGGAAAGCTCCCTAAGCAGCCTGTCATCGTGAAAGCCAAAATTTTCAGCAGAAGAGCTGAAGAGAAGATAAAGGGTGTTGGAGGTGCCTGTGTCCTGGTGGCTTGAAGCCACCCAGGGAGGTTAATTAAATGCTAACATTTAAAAAAAAAAAAAGTGGAAGGAGAGAACCAACTCCACAATGTTGTCCTTTGACTTCCACATGTGTGCCATTGTCATCCACCACCATCCCTGTCCACATCATGTATGCACATCTATATATAATAATAATAATTTTTTTTTAAATGTAGGGCCAGTGAGATAGCTCAGGGAGTAAAGGCCTTTGTCACCAAGTCTGATAACCTGAGTTCAATTCTCAGGACTTACTATGATGGACAGAACCAACCCCACAAGTTGTCTTCTGACTAGTACACGCATGCCTTAATGCACACACACACACACACCCATTAGTAATCTTGTGTGAAGAACAGCCAAGGAGCCAGTATGGATAGAGCATACTGAGAAAATAATTTAAAACATTTTTTTTTAAGGTCTCACTGTGTAACCCTGACTATCCTGGAACTCATTATGTAAACTAAGCTGGCCTTGAACTCAAAGATTTGCCTCTGCCTCCTTAGTGCTGGGATTAAAGGCGTGAGATACCATGCTTGGCTTTACCCCAGTGTATATTATAAAAAGATTATTTTGAAATGGGTATGGAACTTAAGTAAAACATAGCTCTCTGAATAGATAGGTCTCTTCTATATCCCAGAATCTAATCAATATTTATAGGTATAACTCAACTATCATTTGGCTTAAAAGGGCTTATTGGGAAATGTTATCATTTATACTATTTTCTACAGAGAAAATATTTTACTGTTTAAAATAACCCTGAACTTTTAAATTATAACCTGTTTTAATGTTCAGGCTATCTGAGTATTATTTCTCCTGCAATTGTACATAAAATGTTTTTACATTAAAAAAAAGGACAAATACTATAGAATTGTATTACATGAAATATATAGAATATACAAATTTATAGAGACAGAAAGATTAAATGTTATCTCAAGACAGAGAAGAAAGGAATATAGAGCAATGATTTCCTAAGTACAGAATCTCTGTTTTGTGTGATGGAAAAGCCCCACAAATGGACAGTAGTATCAGGACATAATATCATGAATGTAATAAATCAATTCAATTATTGAATATCATAAATATAATTATTGAGTGAAAAAAGAAATGGGTATGGTTGTATATCTCTATAATCTCAGGACTTGGGAGGCTGAGGCAGGAGGAGGATGAGAAATTGAGGCCAGCCTGGGCTACAAAGCACCCAGGCTGGCCTCAATTCTGTGTCCAAAAAAAACAAAAACAAAATCATTCTAGAGGGCTGAAAATGACTCAGCAGTTAAGAGCACACACTGCTCTTGAAGAGGACCTGTGTTCAGATCCCAGATCCATGTCAGGTGGCTCACAACCGTTTGTAACTAAAACTCCAGGTGATCCGACACCTTCTCTGGCCTCCTTGAGCGTTGAACTAACATGAACACCTACACACACAAACACGCACACACACCCTAAAATAAAAATAAGCTGGGGGCAGAAGAAATGGCTCAGTGGTTAGGAGTGCTGGCTGCTCTTCCAGAGGACCTGGTTTGTGTCCCAGTGAAACACAGCATCTCACAACTGTCTATGGCTCCAGTCAGGGGATCTGACTCAACTCCCTCTTCTGGCCTCCTCCAACACCAGTCATGCATGTGGTTCACAGACATACAGGTAGGCAAAATACCCATACACACAAAAATACATAAAATAAAAAAAAATTTTTAAATAAAAATAAGCCAGGAGTAGTGATGCATGTCTTTAATCCTAGCACTCAGGAGGCAGAGGCAGGTTGAGGCCAGCCTGGTCTACATAGCAAATCTGAAGACAGACAGAACTACAATAGGGAAACCTGTTTTAAAAAAGTAAGTAAATAGATAAATAAAATATTTTTAAAATTTGTTTAAAAAGGCATTCTAAGCTGAGGAATGGTGGCACATGACTTTAATCCCAGCATTGGAAAGGCAGAGGCAGGCAGATCTCTGTGAATTGGAGACCAGCCTGGTCTACAAAAGTGAGTTCCAGGACAGCCAGGACTGTTACACAGGGAAACCTTGTCTCCAAACACAAAACAAACAAATTAAATACATAAATAATAAAAATAAAAAGGCATTTTAGCCATGTTGGTCAAATGCTGAGATATACTAGATCCAGGCTATTTGGAGGGTGTAGCTCCCAGAACTTGCGCACACACGGAACATATATGAAGTATGACACAAAGAAATGATGCAACACTGAGGACTGACTTGAGCAGTTGGGAAGAGAAGCTGCTCAAGTCTTCTGAGCTAGCAAGGCTATGATCAGAAACTGAGCTTTGGACCCAGGTTTATACTGCCTTTATGCATCTACATAAGGTGACGGATAAGCAACGAGATGTATGAACTTGCAGTGTAAGCTAGAGATAAATTTGGTGGCAGAGATAAATTGGGTGGAATTTTAGAGTCAGGAGATTATGACATCAACAACCTTTGATAAATTAATGGCATCAGAGATGGAAGGGTGAACATGTGGCTGAGGACTTTGGTGACTTATGCTTGTGTTTACACGAACCACAACTGTTCCTGTTTCAGTGGTCAATCCTGTGCCTTCAGATAGTCTCCGATGCTACAGTTCAGTAAAACACCACCCAGCCAACATTAACACTCTAAGTTTCCTCAAGTAATTCCAGATTTGGTGGCCTAAGTTTCCTCAAGTAATTCCAGATTTGGTGGCTTTCCCTTTAACTGTCCTTGAAATGGAGGCCAGAGATGTCTCGTCAAAATGTGACCGAAGGGACGAGAAGATGGCTGATTTGGTAAAGTGTTTGCGACATAAGCAAGGAGATCCAAGTTCAAGGCCCAGAACTTATGTAAAATGTTAGGTGTGATGGCATCTGTAATCCTAGCCAGGGGATGGGGAACAGGCAAGTGAATACCTGGGACTTGCTGGCTAGCCAGCCTAGCCAGATCAGGATGTCCCCGACCAGTGAGAGACTTGTCTCAAAAATAAATGTGGGACTATCCAGATGGCTCAGTGGGTAAAGGCCCTTGCTGCCAAACCTGACAACCTGAGTTCAATCTTCAAGACCCACATACATGGTGGATGGAGAGAAATAGTTACTGCAAGTTGTCCCCAACCTCCAAATAATTCTGTGGTGTGTATACAAAAACACGCATAAATAAATAAAATAACTAAAAAATAATAAGAAGGGAAAGGAAATCAAGGAAGTCATTCAACACTGACCTGCCTCCACATGCACTGGGCACACACACACACACACACACACACACACACACACACACACACACAATCTGGCTGAGAAACATTCTGTGGACTCATCTGAGGTCATTCCACTCATCTCAATGGACTTTACCTTTTTTCTTTAAGGTTTGGATACCAGATCTCTCACAAGCTGGCCTTAAACATGTGACAATCTTCCTGCCTCAGCCTCCCAACCATGACTGCAGGTGTGAGCCACTATTCCTGGCTGAGTTTTACTCAGCCGTAACCACCAGAAAGTTGGCTTTGGACAACACTGTCTTGTTTGTTTTTCAAGACAGCGTTTCTCTGTGTAGCCCTGGCTGTCCTGGAACTCACTCTGTAGACCAGAGTGGCCTCAAACTCAAAAGATTTACCTGCCTCTGCCTCCCAAGTGCAGGAATTAAAGGCATGCGCCACCACCACCCAGCTGCACTGTCTTTTACATACAACTGCTTCCTTGGAATTCAATGTTGATATCATGTCTTAACAACTACTAAAGGGAACATGCTTATGAATACTTCATTTGCTAAAGGAATGTTGCCAAAACACCTACAGCTACATATTTTTATGTTACACTTTAAAGGAGATTAAAAACTGATGGAGAGAGACGGCTTTGCCCTCTCATTTTTAAAAAGAGGTCTAGCATCAACCAGCATCAACTCACTTAGGATAGCTTTGAACTAGTGGTAATCTCCTGCCTCAGCCACTCAAGTACTAGGACTACCGGCATGGTACCTCACCTAGCTTTAATATTTTCTTTTCAGGTAGCCAGCCGGCTAAGCATGGTGAAGCAGGCCTATAATCCAATACTCCAGAAGTGAGGCAGAGCATAAGGTCGGAAGGTGAGTGCCATGAAGTATATAAGGTTTGATTCTATGTTTTTACTGTCTTCATAAAAAGCAAAATTATAGTGCTAGAGGGAGAGAACCCAACTACAGTTTCCTCTAGAAGGCTTGTAGGCAGATTCCTGGGATTCCAGGCACACACCAGCATGGCCCACCATTTGCTCTTCTGAGACAAGGTCTCTCAGGGATCCCTCACCTCTAACACTTG
The DNA here is from genome assembly GCA_902168405.1 of Peromyscus aztecus. Classification (NCBI taxonomy): domain Eukaryota; kingdom Metazoa; phylum Chordata; class Mammalia; order Rodentia; family Cricetidae; genus Peromyscus; species Peromyscus aztecus. The sequence goes on along the minus strand of CABHPQ010165076.1, from coordinate 29,257 downwards.
GTGTGGGTGTGAAGGATCTGAACTCAGCTCCTCACACTCGCACAGCAAGCCCGTTGCTCACTAAGCTATCCCCAGCCCTACCGGAATTCTTGATGTCAAAAATATAGGAAATAAAACGAATTGGGAGTAAAAGACCTCACCATGTACTTTTTGTTTGGTTTTTGAGACAGGGGCTCACTATGTAGCCCTTGCTGGCCATAAACTCTTTATGTGGACTAGACTGGGCTCAAACTCAAGAGCTCTGCCTGCCTCTGCCTCCCAAGTGCTGGGATTAAAGCAGTGCATCACCACATCCAGCAGATTTATGTTTTTTAGCAATTGTACACATTTTTCTTTTCTTTTTTCTTTTTAAAGACAGGACCTTGCTACGTAGCCTTGGCTAGCCCAGTACTTGTTATACTAATGGCAGGCAGTCTTTCTTGCCTCAACCTCTTGAGTGGTGGGATTACAGGCATGTGCCATTATGCCCAACTTAATTTATAACTTAACACTAGTTAAGCTAGAGAAATAAAATCTACATATGGACAAACAAGCACTGGCATACTACACCAGCAAACCAAAGGAGGCTGGAAGAAGCATCCTAGCAATGAAGACCAAGAAGTGTCATCCTCAGAAAAATGCAGCCTCAGCGCCAAGACTGATGGCGGAAGGCTGACAATAGAGTGTGCTGCCTGCTGGGGCAGCAAAACTGAAATGTGTGTGTACACAGGGGGACAGTTCAATTGGTAAAGCACTCGCTATGCAAGCCTGAGGACCTGGGTCTGGTTCATCAGCACCCCTGCAAAGAGCCGGGAATGGTGTCAGAAACCTGCAATCCCAGCACTGGGGAGGCACAAGAAGATCCCTGGGATTTGCTGGCTGGCTACCCTAACCTTCTTGGTCAATTCAGGCCTGTCTCAAATAAGAAAGAGGATTGTGCCTGAAGAACATTGTTGTTGAACAAGCCAAGTTGTCATTGAGGCTGAATTTTTAAAAAGTCAGTTCTACCAGGTGCAGTGGTAAGCACCATTTATTTATTTTTAATCTTTTGTTATTTTTATTTTATGCGTATTTGAGTATTTTGGTCTGTGTACCACATACATGCAGTGCCTGTGGAGGCAAGAAGAGGGAGTTGTACTCCTCAGAACTGGAGTTAGCCACCATGTGGTTGGTATTGGGAACTGAACTCAGGGTCTCTGGAAGAACATTCAGTGCTCTTAACCATTGAGCCATCTCTCTCTCTCTCTCTCTCTCTCTCTCTCTCTCTCTCTCTCACACACACACACACACACACACACACAATTTTTTAATGGAAGGGCTAGGAACAGAACTCAGAGTGCTCAATTTCTGAGCTCCACTCCTAACTTTGTTTACCTAATACTCTTTGTTTTTTTTTTAATATTTATTTATTTTTCATGTAGTGTTGTTCTGCATGTGTCTTTGCTGGCTAGAAGATGGCACTAGACTGATTACAGGTGGTTGTGAGCCATCATGTGGCTGCTGGGAATTGAACTCAGGGCCTCTGGAAGAGCAATTAGTGCTCTTTAACCGCTGAGCCATCTCTCCAGCCCCCTAATACTCTTTAAAAGAATTGTGTTTTGAGGTTTTTTTTTTTTTTGTGGGAGGAGGTTGGTTTTTTGAGACAGGGTTTCTCTTCTTGCCCTGGCTATCCTGGGCTCACTCTGTAGACCAGGTTGGCCTCAAATTCACAAAGATCTGCCATCTTCTACCACCCTAGTGCTGGGATTAAAGGCCTGCACCACCAGCACCCAGTGAGATCAGAACACTTTCTTGTCAGTGGCAGACAAGTTTAAAGAGTGAAAACAAGGGACCTTCACAATGGCTCAGCAAGTATTATGGCTGGTTTTGATGTCAACTGGCCAGAAATCATGAGCTGAGTAGGAAGCCTCTCCTGAGAGCTGTCCCAATGATAACAGTGCAGATCAAAAGGGAGTGGCTGAAGGTGATTGCTCACCTTTTGCTCGCTTGGCCTTCTCTCTTGCCAAGGAGTTGATCTGCCCTGTTGCTGCTGCCGATTCCTTCACTGATATCAGAACCAGTATTTCCAGGCTTCCCTCGTGGACTAAAGGCCAGTGGCTCTCCAGGAACCTTTCAGATTTCCCACAGCAAATTGTAACTCCTCAGGCACCTAGCCTTGTGGACTAGGCAACCACTGGGTTGTCAGCCTGAGGCGTGAGACAGCTCCTGCAGGACTGCTCTGGGTGCTGAGTCACTCAACCTCAAAAATGAACAAGCCCGGTGCGGTGGTCCACGTTCTTAAGGCCAGCACTCAGGAGGCAGAGGCAGATGAATCTCTGTTGAGTTGGAGTCAGCCTGGAACAATGAGTTCCAGGACAGCCAGGGCTGTTTAGAGATCTGGTCTCAACAAAACAAAACAAAACAAAACAAAACAAAAAAAACCTGAGCAACTAACAGGTTCTCAGACTCTGGGGTGTGAGTCAATGGTTGTTGTTTTAATGCAAGCTGACTTAAATTCTTCATACATACATATGTACATATGTAATATATATTCATCCCATTTAATCCAACAGTCCTCTAGAGAATCATAAATAAAACAAATAAAGGCAACTGCCACCCATCCAGATAACTTGAGTTTGATTCCCAGGACACACATGGTGGATGAGAACTGACTCCAGAGAGTTAAGACTTCTTCTGACCTCCACATGAATGCCATGGCACACGGTGCCTCCTGACCCACCCCATATAAAATAAAAAGGTAAGGGGAAAAAATGTTTTTAAATCTTGAAAACAAAAGTTGGGAACTTCAAGGGGGAGAAAAAGCAGCTTTGAAAAATGCTTTTCATTGATTATCTTGGCCTTATAAACTTAACAAAAAATTCAAACTTGACTTTCCAACCAAATGAGACCTACTTAAAGAAAATATAACAGAAGTAAATCTAATCCTTTCATGTAAAGTTATTTTAATTACAACATAAAATCTATGAAATGGCTACTGTTCAAAGATGAAGATACACTGGAAGCTATATATTACTTCATTTTGTATAAAATTCAGCATGAATGCTCTGAATAGGATCAAACTGTTCAAGGTCTTTTCTAATCCTATAAACAGAATGTTGGAACAGTGATTTTGTACTTTGGGGGATTCTTAATGCATTGGAAAGTCCAGGAGTCATCCAAGAGTGGTGCCGCTCTGAGGTAATCCACCAGAGGCATTCTCGCTTGCCAGATACAAACTTTAACTACTGCAGGGAGGACTATACGGGAACTTTGGGAGGGAGGAAAGGGAAGGGAGAAATGATATAATTATAGTCACAAAAATAAACTATTTTTAAAAAGCTTTTAACTGTTGATGAAACAGTATTTGTTAGTACAAAGTACTGCTCTCCTGTAGTTTTTTTATTATTTCAACTGCAAAATTACTATGCATCTGACTCTGTGTCCAGTTTTTATAATTCCTTATGCTGTTCTACTTAAGTATTGAAATGCCAGTTGATTAAACTATTTGAACTTGTATTCCGTATGTCTGATTTCATTGTTTTAGTGATACATTTTACAAACATAATCAGTTCACAACGGATTGGAAATTAGAATTTGTGTGTGGGTTCATGTGTGTCCACGTTGAGAGGTGCACACAGATGCGCTTGTGTGTAGGTCAGAGGTCAACGTCAGATTTTACTCCTCAAAAGCTGTCCACCCTGCTTTTGCAGTCTCTCACTGATGTAAAATATTAGTTTAAGATGTGTTCCATTTGTTTATGAGGTGGAACATTTGTTTAGTGATGCAAAGATGTGTTGCATTCTTTTATGTTGCATTTGCTTAACTCTGTGAAGCTGTGTTACTGTGCCTGTCTAAGTCACCTGATTGGTCTAATAAAGCGCTGAATGGCCAATAGCAGGGCAGGAGAAAGGATAGGCAGAGCTGGCAGGCAGAGAGAATAAACAGGAGGAGAAAAAGAGCAAAGAGGAAGAAGGAATGAGAAAAGGAGGAGGACATCAGGAGCCAGCCACCCAGCTACACAGCAAGTCATGGAGTAAGCAGTAAAATAAGGTAGATAGAATAGAGAAAGATAAAAGCCCAGAGGCAAAAGGTAGATGGGATAATTTAAGTTAATAAAACTTGCCTAGAAACAAGCCAAGCTAAGGCCAGACATTCATAAGAAAGAGTCTTTGGTGTGTATTTATTTGAAAGCTGGGTGGTGGGGCTCCCAAATGAGCAAAGAACAAAAAGCAAAGAGTAAAAAACAATCAACTACATCTCACTAGAACCTGACACTGATTATGTTAGGCTGGCTAGTCAGAGAATCACAGGAATTCTCTGGTCTTTGACTTCCTAGCACTGAGATGACAAAGCTCACCACTACAGCAGTTTTTTTATGTGGGTGCTGGGGAACTGAACTCAGGAATTCACGCTTGCCTGGCAAGCACTACACCATCTGAGCCATCCCCAACCCTACCCAGCCTCTGGACTGGAAATTAAAATTTTTAATTAATTTTGTGTACATGAGTGTTTTGCCTGTATGTATGTCTGTGCACCACATATGTGCCTGGTGCCAGAGAGGATCAGAAGAGGGTGCTGGATCCCCTAAAACTGCAGTTAGATGACTGTGAACCACAAGTGAGTGCTGGGAACTGGACCTGGGTCCTCTGCTCTTAACTGCTGAGCCATCTCTTCAGCCCCTGAATTGGAAATTTTACAAACTCTTCACCACTGGGAAAACTAGGCTAGCCTTAGGAAGTTACATGTGTCTTTAGCTTGGTCAGCAGATTAAATATGGATGAAATTCTGAATAAGTCTCTGTTGCTTTGAGATTCTGTTAAAACTTCAAGTAATTTAAAATTTTAATACTTAAAAGAAATTTGACACACACAGGAACATATTTTTAACCATGTCAATATTTACATGTGGAATAGTTTAGCTTTCACAAACCAACAAATTAACAGATCTCACACACGGCTTCCCTGTTTCCACAGCTACGTAATAAAAGCCAGAACCAGGGCATGGTGGTTCCTGTTAATCTAGCATCCTGTCCAGAGATTTTTAAGAAGAGACGGGTAGAAAACTCTCTGAAATAACTGAAACCTTTATGTGCATGTAGAGGCTAGAGGTTGATGTGAGTTGTCTTCCTCCACGACTTTTTTTTTTGAGACAGGGTCTTTCACTGAACCTGGAGCTCAGATTGGCTAGACTGGCTGACTAGCAAGTCCCAGGAATCCTTCCCAGTGCTGGGTTTACAGACATGCCTCACCCAGCCACTTCTGTAGCAAGCACTTTGCAAACGGAGCCACCTTCCCAATCCTCCCCTAAACAAAACCTAACTATGTCAGACTAACAAATAACAAACTGTCTTTAGAAATACCAGAATGTTCTGTTAAGCCTAGACTCCCCATTAGTTTAAGTACATTTTAATTCAAACAACAATTAAACATCCAGCTCAAAGATCTGAGGATGGTTAGCCCAGCTAGCAGCAGTGAAAATAGGAGATCGTCCAGCCAGGTGGTGGTGATGTTTTTGTCTGTTATTTATTTGTTTGTTTGTTTGTTTTTTAACTTTATTTTATGTGCATTGGTGTGAAGGTTATCAGATCCCCTGGAACTAAAGTTACAGTTGTGAACTGCCATGTAGGTGCTGGGAATTGAACCTGGGTTCTCTGAAAGAGCAGCCAGTTCTCTTAACTGCTGAGCCATCTCTCCTGCCCTGGTGGTATAAGCCTTTAATCCCGGCACTTGGGAGGCAGAGGCAGGCAGATTTCTGAGTTTGAGGCCAGCCTGGTCTACAGAGTGAGTTCCAGAACAGCCAGGTCTACAAAGAGAAACCCTGTCTCAGATAGAGAGAGAGAGAGAGAGAGAGAAAGAGAGAGAGAGAGAGAGAGAGAGAGAGAGAGAGAGAGAGAGAGAGAGAGAATAACAAAATCTTTTTCTTAAAGAGTAAGACAAAACAATAGTAGTGTTTATTTGGTGGCATTTGCAAGTAACTAAATGCCAGGAGGTCTACTGAGGCCTCTGCTGAGAGAGAAAACAGGTCTACAGGCTCTTCCAAACTACCTACCAGGAAAAGGCTATCAGAAATATTGCCACTATGAGTAAGTTTTCAGGCACGAGGAAGGAAATCAAAAGCTGGCTTGAATGATGAATTTTATGTTTAAGGTAGGGAACAGTGGGACCTCAGAAAGTCATCTACCTAGACTGAGGCTTAGGGTGGAGCACTTCTCTGTTACTCCCACTCTCCTGCAAAGCATCCACTGTGAGTAAACACATCAGTTCAATTTTACACTCACACCTACATAGGAACTCTACTAAGCATTACTGGAGGTGTTGGGGTATGAATATGAATGAGAATGTACTTCGTATCAAGTCTTCTACCTTACATTAAGCACTTCTTGGTAATCTTCCTCTTGGGGTAGGAGGCTGAGGCGGGGCCTTGCTAGTTCAGTCGGGCTCAAACTCATAATGCAGTGCAAGATGCCCTTAAACTCTCCCAGCAGTCCTCCTGCTTCAGCCTCTCTACGGCTGGGATTACAAGTGTGTGCCACTCAACCCAGTTCTAATTTATTTTTACTCATGAATGAAAATTCCCTATTACTCCAAACCAAAATCCTAAATTTCCATTCTTTAAAATTCCTTCTAGCTCCTTACCAGAAAAATTCAGGCTATGGGGCTGGAAAGATATAGTTAAGAGTGCATTCTGAGCCGGGCAGTGGTGGTGGCACACGCTTTTATTCCCAGCACTCAGGAGGCAGAGCCAGGTGGATCTCTTGTGAGGCCAGCCTGGGCTACCAAGTGAGATCCAGGACAGGCACCAAAACTACACAGAGAAACCCTGTCTGGAAAAATTTAAAAGAGTGCATACTGTTCTTGCAGAGGATCCAAGTTTGATTCCCAATACCCATGTCAGGTGGCTTACAACTGCCTATAACTGCAGTTTTAGGGGATCTGACACCTTCTTCTGGCCTCTGCAGGCACCAGGTATTCACATATATTTACACAGCAAAAACATTTATACTTGAAAAATGTTTTAATAAATCTCAGAAAATAAAATGAATGATTTAGGGACATTTTCCTATCTGTAGATCATCATGAAGTGAGACAATAACCGAGTAATCTGAGAAAAGACTTTAGAGATGAAAGAATTTTCAACCTGGGCTCAGCAGTGTGCGTCTATGTCTATAGTCCTAGGCATTTGGGAGGCCGAGGTGGGATCAGGGATTGAGCCAACAAATTCAAGGCCAGTTTAGGAAACACAAAGTGAAATCTCTTTTAAAAACATCAGACATAAAAAGCAAATCTTGCCAGTTGGGCAGCAATGGCACACACCTTTAGTCCCAGCACTCAGGAGGCAGAGGCAGGCAGATCTCTGTGAGTTGGAGGCCAGCCTGGTCTCCAGAGTGAGTTTCAGGTCAGTCAGGGCTATGCAGAGAAACCCTGTCTTGAAAAGAAAAGAAGAAAGCACATCCTGTGAAATTCAGAACAGCAACAGAATCAGTAAGGAGCAGATAAAAACCTGAAGGAAGGAATGCCCCACGGTGAGTGCTTGCTGGCTTCGTCCTGGTGTGGTCACCTCTCTGCTGAGCTTCCTGCAATCTGTGAATTTCTAATGTTCTTGGCATCACTCACACATGTTTGCATCTTCCTCTTTCGTTCTATTTTTGTTTTAAACTTTGCCCCTAGTATAGTGACTGATGACTTATTAATATCTCCATTTTTTTATTTTATTTCTGCTTAAATTATTACATTTTCAAGTTCGCTGAGTTATAGGTGCCTCATCTGTGTGTACTTTTCTTTTCCACTTCTAAATGGTTTGGTTTTTGTTTTGTTTTGTTTGTTTTTCGAGACAGGATTTCTCTGTGTAGCCCTGACTGTCCTATAACTTGCTCTGTAGACCAGGCTAGCCTCAAACTCGTAGAGATCCACCTGCCTCTGCCTCCCAAGTGATGGGATTTAAGGCGTGAGCCACCACCACCCGGCTAAATGTTTTATTTGAATAAAATATATATATTTTTATCTCCACTGTGTTATACATTTCTTTTACCTTCTCAAACAAACAAACAAAACATCAGTATTTGTTTCAATGTCTTTCTTAATTCCAATGTGTTATCTCTGAGACTGATTTTCCTCCTGATTTTAAGGCACATTTTCCTGGTTCTTTCCATGCTTGGTAATTTTTTTAACGGTAAGACACTGTTTTCTCTTTTGAGTGCCAGGTTTTTGTTTTGGCAGTGTTAAGTTTCTTGGGATTAGCCTCCAAGATTACTTCTGCACTGAGAGGGTGGGTGTAACGGAGCCTTTAATTAGAGCAGATTCAGCCTTATTTCCAGGACCATACACTTTGGTGGCCTGCAAAGACTCTGGCTAGTAGGAACAGACTCCATCCAGCACAGTGCCTGGATCACTCTCCCTAGGGCTTTCCATGGGCTGAGTAGCCCCCTCTCACCAAAGTGCAGATCAGTGCTCACCAGACTAACAGTGACACTCTGCCTGTCTAGAGGTCTATCTTCCCCCAATGTAATCTGCCTCCAAATTTTTCTTCCTCCTCTCCTACTCTATCCAACTTTTATGTCTAGCTTCTCAACCAAGTTAAGACCACCAAACCTGCCGAGTGTGGTGGCACACACCTTTAATCCCAGCACCCAGGAGACAGAGGAAGGCAGATCTCTGAGTTCGAGGCCAGCCTGGTTTACAAAGCAAGTTCCAGGACAGCCAGGGCTACACAGAGAAACCCTGTCTCAAAAAACAATGAAAGGCCACCAAACTTTACTTGGGCTCCTTACTCTCTATTCTGCAGCCTGCAAACTGCTCTATGAACTGGGGTAACCAGAGAGCTCAGGTTTGCCTCCTTTCTCTAAGAGACCACTGGCCAATGTAGGGACTCCCAGTACCTACAAACTGCTATCTTACACCATGTTTAACAGCTTTCCAGTTTCCTTTTCTTTTAATGCTGAGGACAGGACTAAGGTCTTTGCAGTGGCTAGGCAGCACACTGTACCACTGAGCTAGTTTTCTGGAGATTGTGTTTTTGAGACAGGGTCTTGCTATGTGGCTCTGGCCTGATGGGAACTCACGACATTAAACCCTGCTGGATTCAAAGGTGTGGTGATACTCCGGCCTCACCCTCACAACTGTTTACCACAACACCTGACTTGTTCTTTGAGATAGTCTCCAATTTGAGAGGCTCTTCCTCTCTTACCCTTCCAAGTGCTGGCATTACAGAAGGCCACTATGCCCAGCCAGTTTTCTGGTTTCATTTCTTTCCTATTTACTATTTATTTATGGGGGAGGGGCACAGGTAGGGAGGTCAGAGAACAATTTGCAGAAGTCAGTTCTCTACTCTGACCATGTGGGTCCCAGGAATTGAACTTAGGTCATCAGGAATCTTCACCCACTGAGCCATGATAATAATAAATGTGTGATTATTAGTATGGTCAATGTCACAGGATTTAGAATCACCTGGAAGATGACCCTCTGAGCATGCCTGTGAGGGATCATCTTGACTATGTTGACTGGTGTGAGAAGATCCATCTTAATTGTAGGTGGGATCAGTCCCTGGGCTATATGGAATGGAAAGACTAAGCTGAGCCCAGGCATCCATTGTTCTCTGACGGCAGATAAACAGGGCCAGCTGCTTCAAGGCCCTGCAGACTAAAGCTAAACTAAACCTTTTCTCACTTAAGTCACTTCTGTCAGGTGATTCTGTCACAGCAACAGGGGATTAAATCCAGCCCTGGTTTCCATACTATTGCTGGACAGACTATTGTAAACCAAACAGTAATGCCTTCATTTCACGTCTAAAGCCTTTGTCTTGCTCAACTCAACACCTCCTCTTTGTAATCTCTAACCCATGGCTTTCCTCCTTTTTCCTTGACATTTCTCCTGCCTCTCCTTTCTAGTGCCTTGGATTTCTTCACTTAGCAACAACCCAGAGGAGAAAACTTTAGAATGTAATCTACTATGTTTTAAAATCAGTCTATCCTTTTTAATGCATGTATAAACAGAAAAAAAAAAAACCAGAAGTTAATTCCATTCCAATGTTAAGAAAGACGACCCAGCTGGGAGGTAGTGGCTTACAACTTTAATTCCAGCATTCAGGAGGATCTGAGCTCCAGGCCAGCCTGGTCTATAGAGCGAGTTTTAGGACAGCCTGGGTACACAGGGAAACCCTATCTTGAAAGACCAAGACAAAAAAATACCTGCTCTGGCTATTTTTTAATGGCAATCTTTTTTCCATATTCTTATAATACAAACGTAACACAAAGAAAATGAGATATATATGTGGTAGAGAGAGAGAGAGAGAGAGAGAGAGAGAGAGAGAGAGAGAGAATGTGGAAATCACGAAGACCAGGCTGGTCTAAATCTGCAGCAGGATCTCCTTACCTCAGCCTCCTGAGCACAGTGTGTAGACATCAACCACAGCTCACAGTTGTAGCTGGTTTTGCAAACCATTCTCTCTAACTGACATTTTTGAAACGGTCACCTACCTTCAACCTACAGCCTTCATGCCCTCCTCCATCCTAATGATGCATAACCCTCCAATAAGCCTCAATCATTTCAACTCTCTCCTTTGTTCCCACATCAACTCAAAAATCCTATTGTAGCCAGGTTTGGTGGCTGAGGCAGGAAGATCATAATTTGAGGACAGAGGGGACTACATAGTGAGAACCATATCTCATGAAAGGCAAAAATTAACAAGGTAACAAAAGCCCAAACTTCCTTTTAACAATTCCCAGGAAACAGTAAATACTGCAGAGAGGGCTAGAAGAGTGGTCTCAGAGTAGCACTAAAAAGCCGCCTTTTCCAGGTCAGAGATTCAAGAGAAATCATCAAATATGAAGCAATGACCCTGGTGTACAAGACTGTGTGGGGAGAAAGAGGTAGATATTGAGGACAGTGCCAATGCTGAATGAGCCCAGAGGAAAAACTATTGAGCAGGGTTGAGAGGCTGGGACACAAGCCTGCATTTCTGTGTGGTTGGTGCCTACTGATAAAGAAAAAATGCACAATGAAATCAGGCTTAAAACAGCATTCTGACACAAAGCTATTTTGACAATCAATATTGGTTGAGCTGAATAATGAACAACAGCTACCAACGTTTTACCTCATGGTTAGCCCAGCTCTGAATGATGATGTCTTTTTATGTTATTTTAAAAAGAAGTAATAAACGAACAAAGTACAGAATTCAAACATTGTGAAATAGTATGGATGAAGTCTGAGGCACTGTGTAAAGTAAACTATTCAGCCGGATGTGGTACACATGCATATAATCTCAGCACTCCAAAGGCAGGAAGATCAGGAGACAGAGGCCAGCCTGGGCTGCATGAGACATTCTTTCAAAACAAAACAAAACAAAACAAAACAAAACAAAAACTACTCACAAAAAGACAAACTGGTCGATAGTGGTGAACGCCTTTAATACCAGGATTCAGAAGGTTGAAGCAGGTGGATCTCTATGAGTTCAAGGCCAGCCTGGTCTACAGAGTGAGTTCCAGGACAGCCAGGACTACACAGAGAAACCCTGTCACAAATCCCCACCCCAAAAGAAAGGCAATTAGTAAGTAAGCTTTACTGTATATATTTTACCTCTATTTTTAACTTTTTCACAATTCAATTTTTCATGTTTTATTTTATTACTTGAGTTGTTTTTTTTAAACTTGGTTTTTTTAGACAGCCACAAGTATCCCAGGTCGTCCTTTAACTATGTAGCAATCCTGATTTTAACTATGTGAAATCCTGATTCTCCAACATTTACCTCCCAAATCCAAGTAGACTCTATATCCAACTTAAAGCTTTACTTTCATTAATTTCATCTTTTTTCCCCCCTTCTGTTTGTCTTTTTGAAACAGGGCATAATTCCACAACACGGACTGGCCTCAAATATGTAATGATCCTCCTGCCTCAGCCTCTTGAGTGCCAGGATTAAAGGCATGAACTACAACAAAGGTTTTTGTTTGTTTTTTGAGACAGGGTTTCTCTGTGTAGTTTTGGTCCCTGTCCTGGATCTCGCTCTGTAGACCAGGCTAGCCTCGAACTCACAGAGATCCGCCTGGCTCTGCCTCCCGAGTGCTAGGATTTAAAGGCGTGCACCACCACCGCCGCCCAGCTGAGCTACAACAAAGCCACAAAATACTATACCTAAGTCTGTCATGGTGGCACATGCCTTTAATCCCAGCACTGGGGAAGCATAGGCAGGCGGATCTCTGTGAGTTCGAGGCCAGCCTGGTCTACAAGGTTTAAGGCCACACAGAGAAACCCTGTCTCAAAAAACAAAACAACAACAACAACAACAAAAATACTATACAGAGAAACTATCTTTCCATTATGCTTATTGCCAGTTCCAGAAACCTTTCTATAATACATTCTACTCCCTCAAAGATCACCTAGATATGCTTGCACACATTTTCAAAGACGAGTGAATGTAATTTAAGAAAAAGTAAGAACTCCCATGAGTATGAGAGGTCCCACGGGAGAAAAAGAATACCTCATGTCTTAAATAAATCTACATAGCAGTATATGACTTATTAATAGCATATATATGTACATATATATTGCTCATGTACTTTCATCTTTTCATTTAATGTATCTTAGAGACTTCTGAATTAATTCATATAGGATTACCACCCTCATTCTAAAAGCTAATTCAGCATATGACTATATCGTTTTCTTGGTGTTTTACTGACAGGAATTAAGTTTTGTCCCAACTTTTATGATTATCAATGCAGCATTAAATATCTGAATACTATTTAACCCCTACAAACATTGTACATGTGCCTACAATAGAATTACTGAAACAAAAAGTAGATGTATTCATATTATTGTATTCTTGAGCAGCATTTTTCAAATACAATTTTTACTGGTGTATAGGTGGCCCTTGTAAGTTCAGCATCTGCATCAACTGTGGATGAAACACTCAGGAAAAAAAAGGGGAGTTGGGGGGCTTAATCATCTTTAAGTGGCTATAATAGGATCACAAGTTCAAGGCCTGCCTGGGCCACAAATTAGTTCATGGCCCTGGGCAACTTAATGAGACGCTGCTTCAAAATAAAAGCTAAAAAAAGAAGTCTGGAAATAAGGCTTAATTAGTACACTTGCCTAGCACGTATGAAGCCTTAGGTTTAATATCTGGTACCATGGTCATGGTCTTTATCACAGTAAAGAAACAAACTAGGACCCTATGTATATTACTTTGACTTGGAAGATTCTCTGAAATGGTCTCAGGAACCCTGTCTCATACTTTGAGAACTCTTTAAATAGAGTACTTAAGAACATAAAACATAGGCCCAATTTTAAAAAGAATGAAATTACAAAAAGAATAAAATAAAAGTCCAGATATATCCTTGGTTATAAATTTACCTGATTTATGACAAAAATGGCTCTACAGAACAAGACTAATGATTTTCTTAATAAATTGTACAGTATCAATAATGACAATATAGAAAAAACAGTTGACTATCTCACACCAATAAAAAGATTTCCACTTGTCTCAAAAGGGGGAAAAAAAGAAAAGGAAAAGAAAAGCCAGGTGTGGTGGCACATGCCCTTAATCCTAGCAGTCAGGAGGCAGAGGCAAGCAGATCTCTGTGAGTTCAAGGCCAACCTTGTATACATGCTGAGTTCCAGAACAGTGGGGCTATGTAGATAGAGAGACCCTGTCTCAAAATAAACAAACAATAAAAAGAAGCCAAGAACACACTTGTAATCCTGAGCCACACAGTAAGAGGCATCTTTAAAAAGGGGGCGGGAGGAAGGCTACTGAGATGGTTCAAAGGTTAAGAGCATTTACTGCTCTTCTAGAGGACTCAAGTTTGGTTCCCAGCACCCACGTTATTGCTCACAACCATCTGTAACTCTAGCACCAGGAGATCTAACACCCTGGCCTCCTTGGCACCTGCACTCATGTGCACATACATACCCATACCCACAAGCAGACATATGCACACCTACACATAATTACAGTTTTTTTAAAGTTCTCTTACCAAAAAAAAAAAAAAAGTCTTTTTAAAAGGGGAAATAAATCCTATAAATTGTTGCCTAGATGCAAACAGTAAGACAGAAAATAATGTGGAGTACCTTCACATTAGAAGCTAAAAACTCTTCATTTCAAAGGGGAATGTTGATAATACAAGAATTAATTAGTTGGATGTGACAGCCCAGTCCTGCAATTTCAGTACTCAGAAGCCTAAGCTGTATAGTAAGACTACCTCAAAAGCAACCAAAAATAACAATATTAAGAATTTCTAGCTGGGGACCAGCAAGATGGCTCAGTAGATAGAAAGGCATATGCAAACAGACCCGAAAACTTTGGCTGGATCCCTGAGTCCGAAAAGGTAACTCAAGAGAAGTGACTCCCAGAGTTGTCCCCTAACCTCTACAAGTACACAGTGGCAACATACACAAACACACAGGCACACAGAAAAGCAAAGCTGTCATCCCAGCACATGGGGGGAGGCAGGAAATCAAAAACAAGGTCATCCTCTACTAAATAGCTGCTTCAAGGCCAACCTGGGCTACATGAGACCCTCTTCTAAAAAGACCCAGTGGCACAAGCCTATAATCTCAGTCACTTGGGAGGAGGACTGCAAATTCAAGGCCAGCCTGGGCTACAGTAAGTTCCAAACCAGCCTGAGCAACTTGCTGAGCTCATCTCAAAGTAAAAAGAGGGTTGGGAATGTAGTTCAATTGTAAAGCACTTGCTTAGCACTGGGTGAAGCCTTAGGTTCAATCCCTAGAGCTGCAGGGAGTGGGTGTCTTTTTCAGAAGGTTATCTTCAAGAATAAAGAAAAGGCAAAGCCATATATGGGGAGTGAGTATGTGAATGTGTGGGGTACTTATATGCATGTCTGTGTATCTCCTACACGGGAGTGAAACAACGACAAAAGATTTTAATGAGTCTTTCAAAAAGAAGTTATCCAAAGAGCCAAAGCCCATGTGGAAGGCTGCTCAATTTCTTTAGTAATCAGGGAAACGCAAATTAAAACCAAAAAAGAGTGTTAAATAGTACAATCACTTTGGGAAATTGTTCTATAGTTTCTCACGAACACTCACTCTCTGACCCAGAAAACCACTCCTAAAGACATACCCAAGAGAAATGAGAAGGTATGTAAAAAGATTTGCATGTGATTGTTAACAGCAGCTTATTTCACAACAGCCACACTCTTAGAGCCAGCACTCAATAAAAAGGAAGTACAATTAGACAAGAGAACTCAACTCAGCACTAGTAAAAATGATTTTAAAAACTGATAACAGCGAACAAGTTCAATGAATTAGAAAAGTCATTATACTGGGTGAACAATGCCAAACAGCAAAGAGTAAAAGCAGTATGACCCCATTCATAAGTTCAAAATACAGAATGAATTAACAGTGTTGAAGTTTGCCTGGGCCTGGAAAGATGGCTTAGAGGTTAAGAACACATACTGCTCTTGCGGATGATCTGAGTTTGCTTCCCAGCACCCACACTGGGTGGCTCACAATCTCTGTAATTTCAGCTCCAGAGGGATCTGACACTTCTGGCCTCTGAGGGCACTGCATTCACAAAAGATCATATGAGGATACAAGCATGCATGCACGCACACATGAACACACACCTAAATTTTATAAAATGAAATACATCTTTAAAAATGCAATAGTTTCAAGGGTTTGTGAGAACAAACAGGAGTTCCCTCCAACGTATTATTGGTAGAAATCTATTGAAAGCAACCACTTGGTTACTTGGTCTGACATTACCAACTAACAGTGAACATACACAAAAATGTTCAGACAAGTAGTGTTCATAACTGCTGTGAAATGGGAGCAACTGAAATATCCACCCAAAAATGAATAAATAAATAATAGATGAGGGGCTAGAGAGATGGCTCAGCCGGGCGGTGGTGGCACACGTCTTTAATCCCAGCACTCGGGAGGCAGAGCCAGGCAGATCTCTGTGAGTTCGAGGACAGCCTAGGCTACAGAGTGAGTTCCAGGAAAGGCGCAAAGCTACACAGAGAAACCCTGTCTCGAAAAACCAAAAAAAAAAAAAAAAAAAAAAGGGGGAGGGAGAGAGGGGGGGGGGGGGCTCAGTAGTTAAGAGCACTGGCTGCTCTTCTGGAGGACCTAAGTTTGAGTCCCAGCACCTACTTGGTGACTCACAACTATCTGTAACTGGTCCTAGGAGTCACCATTCTCTTCCAGCCTCTGTGGTAACCAGGCATGCATGTGGTGCACAGATATACATGGAAGCAAAATACCCATACACATAAATCACAAAATTAACAGGATTTTATCCAGCAATGACTAATGAACAAGTATATAAACACAAAATCTCACAGACTCACTGAGTGAGCTGAGCATGGTGATATACACCTTACATCCCAGCACTCAGCAGATCTGAGTTCAAAGTCAGCCTGGTCTACATAGTGTTTCAGGCCAGCCAGAGCTACATAGTGAGACCATGTCTGTCTATCCGTCTGTCTGTCTCTCTAACATTCTCTCTCTCTTTTAAAAAAAAGTCACTGAGGGAAGGCAGAGAATAAAGAAAACAAAATTAAAGTTTCCATTAATAAAATTCAAATGATCGAGGCGTGGTGATACACACCTATAACCCTGGAACTTGAGAGCCTCAATATTAAGAGGGAAGACCTCATGTTCAAGACAAACCTGGACTACTCTGTGAGACCATCTCAGAAATTAAACTTTTTGCCCTTCAGTCGAGCAGCCATCTTCCCGAAATGCACCAGAATGACAAACACATAGAGAAAGAGGAGAGTCGCCTATTCGATGTTTTCTAGGCCTTCAGGAAACCTGGAGGTTGGAGGTGCTCCTTTGGCCACATGTATCTGAACACACAAGAAGCTATAAACACCCAGGGAATGGGCGTTGTTCAGAAGGAATGCTCCCCAACTGTTCACATACAAACGGAGTCAACAGTTTCCGTCACCATGCTGCTGGCACTGCAAGTTAAGGGCACAATTCTTGTCAAGAGACTTCATGTGTGGACTGAGCAAATAAAGCACTCTGAGGGCAGGGACAGCTTTCTGACAGGTCAAAGAAAACGAGGAAATGATCTCGGAGAAAAAAGGGGGAGGGGTTAAAGAAACAGGCACCAGGTTCAACTGAAGCACCAGGCTCTCCACCCAGAAAAGCATTTTGTGAGAACCAGCAGAAAATAGCCTAAATGCTGGGGCCATTACCTATGAATTCATGGCTTAATGTACAAAAAGAAATAAAAGACCTAGGCTGTGAAAAAACAATCAACAGAAGCTGAGTGTGGTGGCACACTCCTTTAATCACAGCACCAGGGAGGCAGAGGCAGGAGGATCTCTGTGAGTTCGAGGCCAGTCTGGTCTACAAAGGGAGTTCCAGAACAGTCAGGACTGTTACTCCAAGAAACCTCGTCTCGAAAAACAAAAATAAAAACAAACAAACAAACAGGGCAGTGATGGTGCACACAGATCAGGAGGCAGAGGCAGGCGGATCTCTGTGAATTCAAGGCCAGCCTGTTCTACATTTTGAGTTCCAGGACAGCTAGAGTAGAGAGGATCTATCCCAATAAAACAAAAAACAACAAAACAAAAAGCAAGTAAACAAAAAACAACAGAAGAAAAAAAGCACCAGATTTTCAAGTTCAGATGACTCTTGGCTAAAAAAAAGTAGTTCTCACGAAAATGAAGACAGATACCATTTTGAGCTAGAGGTCAGTTGATCAGAAGATAGCCTTGCACTTACTGATCTGACTATTGGTTATAGGATAATTATGCTTTATGAAAATAGGAAAAGATGCACAGCTCAATGACTTTTACAATCTATTGGGCCTGCTGACTCAACTACACTCGCTATGGGAGAGAAAGAGTCACAGACAAGCAAAAAGGCTTCTGACTTGTGTAACAGCCTGCAAAGTGATGCCCTTCACTGATAGCATTTTCAGAAGAAGAATATGAACTAATCTTGGACATGCTGAATTTAAAGTACTTTTAAAAAAAACAGGCAGAAATGTCCAGTAAGAAAATGGACATGCAGATGGGTGCTCAGAAGAGAGGCCACAGGTGGAGACACAACCTTCGGATTCCTCTCTAAGTAAACCTATTAGAAACAAACCCATAGAGAGATGACTGTCAAGAGAAAACAGTCACTGGAGGATCCAGACTAATTCACACCAACATTTAATGGCCAGAGCCAGAGCAGGCCAATAAGAAAAAAAGGGAAGGGACCAAGTGGCAGGAGAAAAATAAGGAGCACATCATGAACCATTAAGCAAGATAACTGGCAAGAGAAAGCCACTCTTCAGGTTGATGCTTACTTAAAGAGGATGCAGATTACAGATAATATTCAGCAAGCCAGTTTCTACTCCACCCTTTCTGGTTGACTCAAGACAAGCAGCATCCCACCAGGAAACAGCTACTTCTGAGAATGGATACAAGTATTTCTGAGTTGCTCTGTTCTGACTGTCAAGGAGGGAGAGGGCAGCCTTCTGACCACCAAGTCTGTGCCACTGGGCAGTGTCACCATTAAAAGGTCAGCATTCAGGGAATGGCTCACCTTTCTGCTCCTTCCATGTGTCTGAACTGGCAGGAGAAGGTTCAACAGCCACCCCCCACACTCTTCTCCGGGGGACACCCAGGGCCAAGGCTATGACTTGTGCAGAACAGGCTGGGGGCAGGTGGCCAACACAGGTCAGCAGCAGTCAGCCAAGGCAAATGGGCTCCTCTGGTTACATGCCCCAGGGTAGGTGACAGGACCTAGTGAAATCAGGCTTCGCTCAGATCTCCAGGGAAGATCTAGTTATATTTGAAAATTAGAGATAGTTCACCTCACAGTATTTTAGTAGTTTGAATAATTTAAGTTTAACTTAGAGTCTAAAAAATACCATTTCTACATGTACCAGCTGAGCTCATGCCAGTCTTCTGTCCTAAAGTTTGTGCCAAAGTCTTAGTTAAGAATAAAACAGGGGGTGGGGCTGGGGGCAGGGCGGGGATGGGGGAAGCTGGAGAGATAGCTCAGCAGTTTAGAGTACTTGCTGCTCTAGTACAGAACACAGATTCAGTACCCAGCACCTACACAGTGGTTCAAAATATCTGTAACTCCAGCTCTAGATCTGACCCTTTCCTGGCCTCAAAGGGTGCAGGGCATATACATGGTTCACGTATACACATGCAAGCAAAATATTTATATACATAAAATTTTTAAAAATCAAACAAAGCAGGATTAGTGAGATGGCAGGGGGATTATAAATCTGAGACCAGCCTGGGCTATACAGCAAGTTCCAGGCTACCCTGAGCTATAAAGCAAAACCCTGTCTCAAAATATAGTAACAACACAGAACACAATTGATCCATCAGCACATGAATTCATAATTTTTGTTGTTGTTGCTTTTGTTTTTAGAGACAGGGTTTCTCTGTGTAGCCCTGGTTGTCCTGGAACTCTCTGTGGACCAGGCTGGCCTTGAATCCGGATTTCCCTGCCTCTGCCTCCTGAGTGCCGGGATTACCACGCCCAGCAGAATTCATAATTCTTAATGACACGGGTTTGGGGGGCTTCTCTCTCTCTCTCTCTCTCTCTCTCTTTTTCTTCCTGAGATGGGGTTTCTCTATATAGTCCCAGAACTGGAACTCACTCTGTAGACCAAGCCTCAAATTCAAGAGATCCACCTGCTTCTGTATCCTGGGTGCTGGGATTAAAGCCATGTGCCATCACTGCTCAGCTTTTCTTTTCTTTTTTAAAACAGAATCCCACTATGTTCTTCAAGTTCTAAGACCTTCCGGCCTAAGCACAAGTAAGTGGAACTAAAGTCACACACCACCACACCTGCCCTGGCACTTCTTCAGTAAACTTTTACAAAACTTCACACATAGTACAGATGATCGAAATACATGGAAAGGAGTACAAGAGGAGGCGTGGGGGGCTGAATTTGGAAATCGATATCACCTCTTCAGCAGTGGCACCCTCTTCCTTACATGCTGCCACAGTGTGCGCTGCTCACATCACAGGTTACCTAAAGACTCTTCTTTCTTTTCCATTTTTTGAGATGTTTTCTCTTCTAGGACAGTTTAAAATAAAGTCCAGTTTATAAGCACAATATTACTTTACACTGTCAAAACTGGAAGTGAGGCTATGGAGATGATGGGTCAGTAGACAGAGGACTTGCAGTGCTTTATCAGCTAAGTCTGGATCCCTAGAACACATGTAAAGCTGGGCAAGGATGGTGGTCCCTGCAATCCCAGTCCCAGGAGACTGTTGGGACTAGTCTAGCCAGAGTGGCAAGCTCCAAACTCGTTGTCCTGCCTGAATAAATAAAGTGGAGAGCAATTAAGAAAGAAACAACATGAACTTTGGGCCTCCACCCACATATGTGAACACACATTACATGCACGTATCCCACACATACACATGCAAAAACATACACAAAAACTTGGAAGTATCCTTAATATCCAACAAAAAAAGGTATGAGTTCAGTTATCAACTTGATGAAATAGTCCTTAATCATTATATGACTGACATTAAGAAAGATCACAGGTGGTGCACACCTTTAATGTTCTGGAACTCGCTCTGTAGACCAGGCTGGCCTCAAACTCAGAGATCGCCTGCCTCTGCCTCCTGAGCACCAGGATTAAAGGCACCCCTACCCCCCTACCCCACCCCCCACCCCTGCCAATAGCTATCTTTTTAATACATTTACTTAAGAATGAGGTAAAACCATAAAGGGAATCTAGATTAAAAAGGCATCAAATAAGCAACTTAAGAATAGGAAGATGCACTCTAAGGAAGGATTGGTTGGAAAAAAGGGAGAAAATTGACTCCTTCCAAAGTCATCTAAAAAGCCAGTACATTTCTAACCAAAATCCCCAAAGGGACATTTTTAAAACGCAGATCTAAGATTCCCATGACAATATATGCATGCAAATAGCTCAGAAAATACTGAAAACAAATTACACTATTAGATACCAAATTGACTGACTATGTACAGTCACAGGGGTCCAAGAAACTGTGAAAATTTAATAAATATAGATAAAACATTTTTTCTGGAACAAGAGGTCTTATCAAGGAGTCTGTGCCATGTCAAACACAGGCAAATCTGTACAGTATGGTGGTATGTGACTATAATCCCAACACTTGGCAAGTTAAGGAGAGAATCTCTGGTTTGAGGCCAATCTGGACTACACAGAAAGACTGTCTGAGAGAGAGAGAGAGAGAGAGAGAGAGAGAGAGAGAGAGAGAGAGAAAGAGAGAGAGAGAGAGAGAGAGAGAAATGGGAGTTAGGCAAAAGCCTATCTATTTAGAAGAAAATAAGCCAGATCTCTACTTAACACTAAACAAAAAATTAAATTCCACACAAGATAAAATTATGAACATTTTTTTTCTTTTTTGGTTTTTCGAGACAGTTTTCTCTGTGTAGCCCTGGATGTCTTGGAACTTGACCTGTAGACCAGTCTGGCCTCAAACTCAGACATCTGCTTGTCTCTGCCTCCCCTGTACTGGTATTAAAAGGGTGTGCTACCACAACAAATCCATATAGTTACTGGGTGTAGTGGCATAGGCATTTAATCCTAGTACTCAGGAGGCAGAGGCAAGTGGACCTCTGTGAGTTCAAGACCAGCCTGGTCTACATAGTAAGTTCCAGTCCAGCTAAAGCTACATAGTAGGGCCATGTCATTAAAAAATAAAATATAATAAAATAAAAATAAAAAATTAACTACAATGATACCTTAAAAAATGAACTACAAAAACAGTGAACATTCAAACCCTTTAAATATCTACAGGAGGTCCAAATCAATACAAAAATTCTAAGATCTAAACAAGTCATATTCACAAACAAACAAAAAACTATAAAAACCTGCAAAATACAATTAATAAAAATGTTTTTTAAAAAGTCATCAAGCTGGAGGCAGAGGCAGGTAGATCTCTGTGAGTTTGAGGCCAGCATGTTCTACAAAGTGAGTTCCAGGACAGCCAGAGCTTGTTACACAGAGAAACTCTGTCTCAAAAAACAAAACTCGTTAAGCTGGGCTCATGTGGCAGAGTACTTGCCTAAGCCTGGGCTCCATCCCCAGTACAGCCTAAAATGGCCTGCTAGTATAAGCTGTACCACAGCATTCAGGAGTTAGAGGCAGAAGGACTATCAAGGTTATCCTCAAGTACATATCAAGTTCCAGGCCAGCCTGTACAATATGACAATTTGTCATAGGACCCATGTTCAGTTCCTAGCCACCCAAGGCAGCTCACAACCATCAGTTATTGCAGTTCCAGAAAATCCAGCACCCTCTTCTGGCACCACACAGTTGGATATGCATACTCGAAAGCAAAACATATACATAAAATTTAAAAATAGACTTAAAAACATCATTAAGCACTATAGATCCTTGGGGAGGGAGAAATGCCAATCAAAACAATAAGATAACATTTTTCATGCATCAAATTGGCAAAGAACTAAAAAGTGAGACTGCCCAATACTGGCAAGAGTACAAGGTTCCTGATAGTCTCTTACATTACGGGTGTGATTTTTCTTGACAAGGGAAAATAGCTGTGGTGTGTTAGTGAGAGGAAAACCATTAAATACACATAAGACTCAACTATGCTCTAAAATAATAACCAGGGCTTTATGCAGGCATTGTCCTTAGACAGTTTACATATACTAACTAGTGCCCTTTACCGTCCCAACAATTCCATGAGATAACACTCTCATTTCCCTCATGGGGTAAAGGAGGAAACAGAAACACGGTGAGGAAGTGATAAAGCCAAGATTTCAACCCTGGTTGACTTGTACTGACACTCTATTACATGCACAATGTACAGAAATAAATCAAATTATGTCTCACTATGTAGCTCTGGCTGTACCAGAACTCTCTCTGTAGACCAGGCTGGCCTTGGAGCTCAGAGATCCACCTGCCTCTGCCTCCTGAGTGCTGGGATTAAAGGCGTGCACCACCATGCCCCACTAAAAATAAATCAAATTCTAAACACAGTGATGTTGACTTACTATCCAACTTAATTATTTTGTCATAGATTTTCTACTATTTTACTTCTCAAATACAATAATGTTTTGGTTGACAAAAACAAAACAAAAACAAAAACAAACAAACAAACAAAAAAAACCCACAAGACAGCAACAATGTGTTCCTGGAATTCCAGTAGAGAAACTAATACAAAAAGAAGTTTACAGGCCAAGAATGGTGGAGCTCACCTGTTAGTCCTTGTATAGGGAGACTGAGGCAGAATGGTGGAGATTAAGGCTAACCTGGGCTAGGTTCCTGTCTCAAAATAGAAACAAACACAAAAATGAAACAAAAAATTTCTAAATGAAATTTTATGTCAATTGTCAATCTATGAGAAACAAAGCAGATTTTATTTTAATTTCATCTTAAATTTTAAAATACATTTCTTTATTTGTGTGGAGGAGTATATATATATGTGTGTAGAGATCAGAGGACAACACGAATGAATCCGTTCTCTAATTGCACCATGTAGGTAGGTCCCAAGGACCAAACCCAGGTCATCAGGTTTGATAGCAAGTTCCTTAATCCATAGCCATCTTGCTGGCCCTATTTTTTATCTTTTTTTAAAATCAGTGTACTTGATAAATCCAAATCTGTAACATTTACAGTGACAGCAAAAAAGTTCTCCTGATGAAAAAAAAAAACAACCTAAATTATGATGATTGAGGCAGTCTATGTCAAATCTGTTTTAATCATATCGCATGAAGACAAATCTGATTCAACCACGCCTTTAGTCTCAGCACTGGGGAGGCAGAGGCAGACAGATCTCTGAGAGTCTGAAGTTAGCCTAGTCTACAGAAAGAGTTCCAGAATAGCCAGGGCAACAAAGAGAAACCCTGTCCCGAAAAAAATTTAAAAATAAATAAATAAATAAATAAATCACCAGAGACAAACAACCACAAATGGTAAGTATTCTGTTCTTTTTAAAAAAACAAAAACAGGGCTGGAGAGATGGCTCAGAGGTTAAGAGCACTGGCTGTTCTTCCAGAGGTCCTGAGTTCAATTCCCAGCAACCACATGGTGGCTCACAACCATCTGTAATGAGATCTGGTGCCCTCTTCTGGCCTGCAAGCATGCGTGTAGGCAGAACACTGTAGACATGATAAATAAATAAATAAATAAATTTTTTAAAAAAAAAAAACAGTGCATTAAGGCTAAATTTATTTAAAAGACTATAATACATCTCCAAGTTAAATGTGTACATTATTTAAAAATATGAATACTTGCTAACTGCAAATGTTTTAGTACAAATATGTGGTAATCATGATAAAAAGACATACGTATAAGGTAGTTATATGTTCATGTCATTGCACAATGACTGAATTAGTCCTGAATTGGCTTATGTAACTTAACATGAACAAACCACTACAAGCACGACTCTTCTCTGTGTGTGACAAAGAGATAAGAGTCTCCCTAGGTGGTTCAGGCTGGCCTTATGATCCTCTTGCCCCAACCTCCTCAAATGCTGGGATTTTAGGGCTGTGCCACCACTCCTGCCCATCCCAAATTGTTAAACTACTACCATAAAGCCAGTCCTTACAGCAAAAACTAATCCCAGGATATGAACAAACTTACAAACTATTCCTAAGATGCCTATCCTGAGTGGTGGCATTACAGATAATTTAAATTTCTTCCTTTTGCTTATTTTTATTTTCCCTCCAAATATTCTAAATATATTGCATTACTTTTTCAAAATTTTGTAATTATAGACTACAGGAACTTGTGAAAAAGAAGAAAAATTCTGGAAGCACTCTTCAGCCAAGCTCCTTGATGATGTAAGTAGTTCACTATCACAACCAGGCACTTGACCTTGGTGTGATGCAGTGTTCATTCAGACCTCACATCAGGTGCAACTCTTATCACAGTCTTATTTGTGCAATCACAGCTGATACGAGAGCTAGTTCTGCCCCTCAAGACCCTTCATGCTACTTCAGACCCACACCACCTCTTGGCTTCCATTACTAACTCCTTGCAGCACTAACCCTCCTTCACCTCTAGTTTTGTCATTTCAGTGTTACATAAATGCTTTCATAAGACATGACATGCACTCTTTGAAGTCCGGTGCTATCCCCAACTCGGTATAAGTCTATTGAGATAACCTGGCAGTACAAATCAGTGGTTCCCAATACGTCAAAAGGCTAGCATGATAATGCACTGGAGAATATATAAATGCCTACAGTGTTTAAGGTTAAAACACTAAAACAGGAATCAAACACTTGTGAAATTCTGACACCGAACAAAGACTCTGAGGAATGAATTTTAGATAGATATCGGTCTAGCAGTCTTGCCCAAGTATTTTATAGGAGAAAAACTGAAGGCTCGGTGCTCAAGTTTGTTACAAGAACACAGTAGAAAGAATGTCTGGTTTTTGGAGCTCTAGATCTCAGTCCTTACCTAACTGAGGTAGGTCTGTCACATTCAAAGACAACACATGCTGTTTATTCTTTAATGGCCAGTTTCCCAATGCTCATGCCTTTCCCAATGCCATTTTCTGGAGTTGTTTCTAATCACACAGAAACAACTGCATGTCAAGTCTTAGTTCTACCTAGTGATTTAGTCAGCTCAACCAAGGCCCAATCCTGCCTCTGTGTTCACAAGACTCATACCTTAGAAAGTAGTTCTCAACCTAGGGGTCGAAACCCCCAAAGACTATCAGAAAACATATTCACACTACAATTCATAACAGTAGCAAAATTACAGTTATGAAGTAGCAATGAATATAATTTTATGGTTGGGGGTCACCACTACATGAGGAACTATATTAAAGGGTCACAGCATTAGGAAGGTTGAGAACTACTGGATTACCCCAACACAGATTCAAACCTTCCCCTTCCCTGTAGGTGGCAGGTGCCTAGATTCATTTCTCTTTCTTCACTAGGTTAACCTCCTAAGTCCTCAGGAGTATCTGTTAACTACTGGGTGTGACGAACGGCAGGCCTTCCCAGATCTAGGCTTAGAGGGCAAACACTCCAGGAACTTACCTCTTGAACACCACACCTTCTTAGTAATGTCCTTGTTTTTCCAAAAAGACTGCTGTAGACAGGTAAAAAGCTATACTAAAACCCTGGGCATTTCTATGACAGAATGTCAACACTTCCCATAAATGTTTTTAGTTTTGCTAATATGGGCGCCACTATAAATCAGTATCCCATCTAAATGGAATTTAAAGTCATAGTAAAAGGCTAGGCATGGTGGCACACCCCTGTAAACCCAGTACCCTGAGAATGAAGCAGGAAGATTGTATGGTTAGGTCAGTCAAGGTTATATAGTGAGACCCCATCTCATAAAATAAAAATAAAATAAAAATAAACAGAGGTAAAAGCAATAACCCGGCCGGTGAGATGGATAAAAGCTGTTGCTGAACAAGCCTAACAACCTGGGCTTGATCCCTAGAACCCCTGTAAAGGTGGAAGGAGAAAAGCTGCCACAAAGTTGCCCTCTAACGTCCACATAAATAATAATAAAGGATTTAAAAATGGTAAAGTGCTTGGAGTCCTGAGCCAGGCTGCCTGCATTAGTCAGGCCTCTGCTATTCCACTCTCTGGAATGAGTTTCATTCACACCGTGTGCCTCAGTTTCTCATCTGTAAAGCAATGATGAGTTACTGAACTCAAAAGACTGTTACAAGGATAATATATGTAAAGTATTTAGATACTGCCCAGCAGAGAGCAAGCACGCCCTGTAAATACTGACATCTTCACTACATGGTGGCCACCCACATTCACTCTGTGAGTCTTTCTATCCCTCTTTTTGCTTAAGCTCCTTCTGAGATTTGTTACAAGACACAATGGCAACACAGCAATCTGTTTCTTAAATTCATCTGAATTCATTAAACTAGGAAGTTTTCTCACATACTAGCAGTTACTCATGTTCCACCGATATAAATACAAACACTTAAAGTACAGAGTGGTAGAAATAACGCTTAGCGAAAAACAAGAGGTGGGTCAGAACATGGGATGACAACTTGTTTAAATTTGTTAAGTAGTTGGACTAGGCATGGTGGTACACAGCCACCGCTAGGGAGACAGGCAGGAGATCAATGATGAGTTCATGGTCAGCCTGGGCCATAGTGAGAACCTGTCTCCAGAAGAAAGGGGTGAAGTGGGAGGCTCTAAACTGGTACTCTAGAAGCCATGCTTCTGATCTTAACCTACCACTACCTCCATGATCCTCGTCATGTCTAAAACTCTGACAAAGAAACAGAACATTTCTATGTCCTTTCTCTGTGGTACTGGACATTAAATGCTTAATGTAAACATTTCAGTAAAAGGTAAATAATTCAACGTAAAGATCTGTTACTTTAAGATTCTACTCTTTCAAAAAAGGCATAAATACCAGAAAACAAACCAATGATGGTGACAGATAGTAGCATTACTATTTTTTGTTTATTGAGACAAGATCTTTCTAGGTAACCTTGGCTGTCCTGGAGCTTGCTATATAGACCAGGCTGGCCTTGAACTCACAGAGATTCCCCCTGCCTCAACCTCATGAATGCTGAAACTAAAGGTATGTGCCACCATGCCTGGTTCCATTGCTATTGCTGTTATTATGAATTCTGCTGCCTCTGAACTTTGGGGGCAATGTCTCTTTTGAAATCCAAAAGCTTGGCACTACTCTGTTATGTAATTATACTTTTCAAAACACTAGAGGCCTTAGACACAGAGACCTCAAGACTGTCTAATATTAATGCCTACTTTATTCTATTTCAATTAAGAAATTGAGAAATGAGAATAAAGTGGATTTAAGCAATTCATATGAGTTAACACATCCGAGGGATAACTGCTCAGGAATCTTCTCTTCTGTTAACTTCCTTTACCATCCATTCTACTAACTCTTGGGCTCAAGCTTTTGTCTGCTAAAATAACATTGTCTTTTAATACTACTATCTGGCACTCAGTTTTCAAACCAAAGGAACTAATGTGAAGTCTCTAATAGTGCCTCATTTAAGGGCTTTCCCATACTGTCAAGAGCATCTTGTAGATGTTTATATTACCCAATTCCAAAAGAAAATCAGTCTCTAACTAAAGCAGTCTAAATTCCCTTATCTTCATTAAACACTTACACTCACACGAACGCGTGCATGGGCAAACATACCCCTCAAGATAGTAAAAAGGCTAATTCTTGAAAATAGTTTTATATATGAGATATATTTAGTCCTATTAGAATGCCTTTTTACCTATCCTTTGGTAAGTATCAAATTTAAAAATATTAAAGTCTTTATTTTTAATTATGTGTATGTGTTTATGGGGTATGTGCACATATGTGCAGGTGTCCTCAGAGGCCAGAAGAGGGTCTGGAGTTGGCTCAGCAATTAAGAGCACATATTTTTGCAAAGACTTTGGTTTCATTCCCAGCACCCACATGGGCTGCTCAAAAATGCCTGTAACTCCAGTCCAGGGACCAAACGCTCTCTTCTGACCTCGTAGATACCAGGCATACATGTAGTGTATATACAGGCATACATGTAGTGTATATATGTATATACAGGCAAAAGACTCATTTAAAAAAAAAAAGAAAGAAAAGAAAAAGAAAAGAAAAAAGAGGACACTGAATTCCCCAGAGCTGTAGTTACAGGTGGTTATGAACCACTCACTATGGGTGCCGGGAATTGGATTCATCCTCTGGAAGAGCAGTATATGCTCTTAACTAGTAAGCCATCTCTCCAACGCAAATTTAAGATATTTGAATACATCACTATAACATCAGCCACAACATACTATAGTCACACTTTATATATTACAGAGATATAGAAGCTAGGCATGATGATGCATACCTGTAATCTCAGAATATTAGTAGTGGAGGATCTCAGTTCAAAGCCAGCTTCAACTTGTGCTGCAACATAGCAAGTTTGAGGCTAACTTGGGTTACATGAACCCCATCTTAAGAAACAATGCTGGGCATGGTGGCATAAAGCTTTAATCTCAGCACTTAGGATGCAAAGGCAAGCAGATCTCTGAATTCCAAGCCCGTCAACGCTATAGTAAGGCTCTGACAAAAACTAAAATAAATAAGTGGGCCTAGGATGAAACTCAGTAACGAAGAGTTTGCCTAACATTGGTCAGGCCCTGTGTTCAATCTCTAGTACGTCTGAGATAGACATTGAGAGATCATTAACTGATGTTACTAAATATCATTTAATCATGTCTTATTAAACGACGACAGGACAAATGTTCATGCAAGGCTATCATCCCAGGACTCAGGAGGCTGAGACAGGACAGCTCTCAGTTCAAGGTTGGCCAGAGCTACAAAGCAAGATCCTGTCTCAAAAAACAAAAAGTATGAAAACTTTTTTTCTTGTGGTGCATTATTAACTACAAGAATATCTAGTGTATAGTTATTAAATGGTTCAGA
>CABHPQ010165075.1:0-16022 GCA_902168405.1 Peromyscus aztecus | reverse complement strand
AAAAGGAGGGAGGAAGTGAGAAACGAGTCTGAGAAATCCTTACAGCCCATACTAATGCTTATTTAGCACCTTTCATTCAAGGATCTTAAGACTTCCTCTAGTTAAGAGCCACAGTTCTTCTGGAACAGAGCTGAGGAACACTTAGGGAATTCCTGTGTCCAGTGCTATTTGCCTGCCTCCCTTCAGTGACTTGTTGCAGCTATATCCTAACACACCACATTCCTTTCAGTGACTGGGAACAGATGACATAGTTACCTGCTGAAACAGCAGAGGGATTATGGGAGCAAAAGTGATTTTCTTGATTGGGATCTCCTCAGTCTTCAGACCAGTAATCTTATTTCGGAAAAAAACATTGTATCTTGGAGATAATTGATATCCTACTTCATCTTCCCCAAATCAACTGTTTTAATTGTCTGGAAGACACATTAAAGGGGATATCTAAGACATTAGTTAGCAGGAGGGAATCGGCAGGGTAGTTTGACACAGACAATGACGACACTGAGACCTGGAATGCTCAACTTAGTAAGGGGTAACAAGGGGTGAGCACAAACTGATGAGTGAGATTTCAAGTCCAAGACCCCTGTGGAGACCGTAATTTTCATATAACAAGCTGAGAGGCATCAGCTGATCTTGGTGAGGGAAGATGACTTGGGTTGGAGATACAAACACTAGATTTAGGATGAAGTACCTAAAAGAGCATTGGAAACTGGATGTGGCCCTTCAGAAAAGACCTTTGGAGGCAGTGCAGTGCACTTAACAGGTTAACAACATTGGCTCTGAAATCCAGTCACCAAGAATGAAGACTGCCTCATCCTCCTTGTGGCTTTGGGGAAACGTCATAAGCTGCCCAAGCCTTGGTCTTCTCTATGGAACTTGAGTGGGTACTTCAGCTGCTGTCATTTATGATGTGCGTGGCTGGACAGGACTGTGGAGCGATGCTGTGTTTAGTGGATGGAATGAAGAAGCGGGACTGGTTAGAGGAGAGAAAGACTGTGTTAGAAAGGTAGAAAAAAGGGAAGGGCGAACTTTACATTCCGAGGGAAAGAGTTTTTGCAAAGGCTAGTAAGTGTGCTGTCCCCTGCTGCTGTGAGGACCAGCCTTTAGGGCCAGTCTTCAGCAGTTCAGGAATTGAGGGGGACCCACAGAGTGGGTGAACTAATCATTCAACTTGTCTTTTTTTTTTTTTTTTTTTTTTTTATGTGAGGAAGTAAAACTTAATTTTCTGGGGCCAATGAAAAAGGGAAAAACATATACACACCTTTTCAGTGAAAAAGGGAAAATACACATGCACACATGCGCGTGCGCATGCACATACACACCCCTTTAGGGTCTCTCTATCTTTTCTTTCTGTTCTTTATTTCTTTTCTTACTTCTGTCTCTCTTGATGTCTTCCTTCTAAATAACTTTATTTTTTCCCTTACAGCTTATATATCCCAGAAAAATCTTTCAAACAGTATAAAAGTTATAATGTGGTTACTTTCTATTTTTTAAGTGAATGACTATAATGAATACAAGTAAAACACATGTTTTCCATTTTCCTTACATGATTAAACATCCTACATATTATAGATAAAAAACAAATTATCCCAAGAATCCACATACATTCATATCCAAGCGACTTGTTATAGACTAACAGTGTAAGCAAGCAAGGTATTTTTCTCAGCCAGTTCTTTTTACTGGTAGGCTGCATTTTGTGATTACAGAGAAAGAGTCAATCACTTTATTACTTATTACAAAAGGTAATATTACAAGGAGTCTTAAAAGAATCACAAACCTAAACTTTATATATGAAAAACAATCAGTCATCTCTATTTTAAATCTTTACGGTATATACCCATTTATCAACAGTTTTTTTTTTATTAAATCATATCAGGAAACTGAGGGCAGAAATGGGTACAAGGAATTAATCATCACCTTTGGTCACCAACCCATCCTAGCAAGATAGGCACATCAACCAGCAGCAGCCAGGCTACCACTGTTCCTGCTCCCTGACCTCAACAAGTACCTCACTCAGCTATTAAAGAATGCCTTTCAAAACTTTAAATTGTTTTCCAAGTTTTCTACCTTGAACATTACCAAAAACATCTTAACCTAACCTTAATTCATATTTAAAGCCTTGTTTTAAATATGATGCACAGTGAAACCCATGAATACATCTCTCAATATTAAGATGAAAAGAATTTGACTTAACTTAGCTTCTGAGACACAATTGTTTTTCTTAATCATTAACCTAAGCCACAGTCTATATGGCTCTTCAAGAGAAATTAGCTGTATGACGTTTCCTTGTTCTTATTTTCTATCCTTTGCAGCCTGTTTTATCAGGGGTGGGGGCAACATCATATCTTACTTTTACGTATATTAGTTTTCCCACTAAACTAACCACTATCAATAATTCCTTACTATATTTATTAAAGACCCTCAATCATCAAAATTCAATTTAAGCTAACTCTGTTATTGTATAAAGTCATTGCTTCAGTTAAACAGTGCAGCTTAAGAGGAAATCATCTTCATAATAATCCACAGGTACAAAATACTGAATAGAATGGAATATTTCCATTAGATAATCATGCTATATTAAAGGCTGTGGGGATCCCCCACACCCGTTCACACCAGGCCAGATAGCAGAGTAAAATGGCAGTGCAAACATGTAAACGCACAGCAGTAGCAAGAGACGTCCTGGGTCTGCAGCCCTCACGGCCTTGCCTACAGGAGATTCACCCATCAGAACTTTGCTTCCCGATGGTTAAACTTTACTTGCCCCCTGCTGCTCCTCTGACGTGGCCACCAGCAGTGCTGGTTAGTTTCTGTCAACTTGATGCAAACTAGAGACACCTGGGAAGCAGAAGCCTCAATCAAGGAATTGTGTCCATCAGACTGGCAAGTCCATGAGGCATGTTCTTGCCTGCTAATTGACGGAGAAGGACCCATCTGGAGTGAAGACCAAGAAAAGGCTTTGCATTACCATGTAGCAGAACTAAAGTCGTTCTGTGGACAAGTTCACGTGGAATGGGCCTGTCTTAGTTAGGGTTCCTATTGCTGTGAAGAGGCACCAGGACCACAGCAACTCTTATAAAGGAAAAGTATTAATTGAGGCTAGCTTAAAGTTTCGGAGATTTAGTCCAATATCCTTGTGGTGAAAAGCATGGTGGCATGTAGGCAGACATGGTGCTGGAGAAGGAGCTGGGAGTTCTACGTCTTGATCTGCAGGCATCAGGGAGTGAACTGTGTTCCACACTAGGTTTAGCTTGAGCTTAGGAAACCACACAGCCCACCTTCACAGTGATATAGTTCCTCCAACAAGGCCACACCTACTCCACAAGGCCACACCTCCTAGTAGTGCCACTCCCTATGGGGGCCGTTTTCTTTCAAACCACCACAGGACCTTTGTGCCATCTTCTCATCCTCAGAACCTAGTACATGGCATGAAAAATAATAAACATTTGCCAGTTCGATAAAGAAATAACTATTTTTTTTGAAATTAAGGAATGAAGTGATAGCCTGTAAAAAAAAAGCATTATGAAAATGGTGGCCAGGGGTGTGGAGCCTGAATAGCAGTGATTTCCTAAGCCAAAGGAAAGAACTTCAGGGATAAATAAAGCTAAAGTTTGTTTGTAGGAAGAGGAAAAAGTGTGAGAATGAGAAATGTTATAGAAGAAAGAGGAGAAAATTCATGGCACAGAATCCTGGAGGAGGCTGCTGTGAGAATTTGAAGGTAGCCAAGTTGAGAGTTTGGAGGGGACAGTCTTGAGGTGGCTGCATGAGACTGTAGAAGAAGTCTACCAGAAACTACAGTGGTGACCACAGCCTGAATGATAGCAGGTAAGTCTAAGGTAACAGAATTTGCACCAAAGTGCTCCCGGAGACTCTTGCTACCTAGGACTTGGCAACTACAAGGAGGCTGGCTTTTTTTTTTTTTTAAGAAAAATCTTATTTTTTCAGTCTTACATTATTTTCCTTAATTGGGATGGCCAGTGAAAATAAAATAGCTGGAAATGAAGTGGAAGCCAGGTAATAGAAAAGCTGCACCCCTGACACATAGATGCTCTCTTATATTATTTCCAGGATGCTTTTAGCAAGAGAGCTGAAATAACAAGAGATATGAAATCAAAAGCAGAACTCTAGTTAAAAAAAAAATTATATTTCCTAAGAGTAACTGATGCCATTTTGGATTTAAAAAGAGAACAAGAACAAAAACAGTTGTTGCTTCTACCTGAAAACAAAGCCTGGGAGATCTGTGATTCATTATTCAAATGAGCTAGTTCCCACAGTTCACTCAGTTTCTCTCAACAGCAAAGACCCTGCAGGCAGCTTTTGATAGGCCAGGGTTGCGCATAATTTTATCAGCAGGAAAGCACTGTTTGTGGAGGAAAATTACTGTACATCAGGAATAATATTTAACTACTGTAAAGACAAAAGCTGGTTCATCCTGGGTCTGTTGCTATAGTTACATAACTCATTACTCATATATGCTGTTCATTCATACTGGCTATTTCCTGGACCCTCCTTGCCTTTCTTTCTAAATTAATCCTCTGGTTCCATAAATGTGATGATACCAACCTTTGATTCAGGAAGTTTTACCAGCCATCTTAGTGTCTTCAGGGGCTTCTTAAAAACTGTATTCATTTTCACTTGGCTTCTCCAAGTTCTCTAACAAAGGCTTATGTTAAAAGGTACAAACAAGGATTCTTATTGATGTAGCTATGATTGGAATATGTTTGATTTTTTTCTTTCTACCTAGAATATTTAAAAATGCTCTTGTTCTACCCCCATTCTTTACCCTATTGCTGTTTCTATTGATGTTTATTCTCTAATTATGCCGACATTTTGCTCCATGTAACAACCCATTTCTCATGAACAAAACAGCACCTTGAATTTAGACTGCCGTTCTAGAAAAGATGACAGCATCTTTATACTTTCCTTGGATCCCATCTTAGAGCTTCTACATAGAACTTGATTGTTTCTTACGGTGGAACTAGACTTCGTGTTCTCATTTCCCAAGAGATATTGAGCTTTATCTTATTCCCATTATATTACTAATTATAATTTAGTAGCTTTCTGTTGAGCACATGCTAGATGCGGGTACAGTTCTTGATTGTAGGGACACAGCAGTGAAGAAGTTGTGTGGGAGAAAGCAGTGAGTCATTTGGGCAGGAAAGTGCTGTTTGATGCTATGAAGAAAATAAGCAGGTATATTAAGTTCCATAGTAACGCATATGAAGGTGATTTCGGTTGGCCCCTCCAAGGATGTAGCCTTTAAGCTGAAGCATTAATAATGAGAGGAAATAAACCCTGAGAAAATAGGAGGGAAGTTCCTTCTGGGCCAGAGGAAGAAGGGGACACAAAACCTGCATAGGGTAGAAGGAAAGTGAACACGGCTGGAGTGTGATGAGGAAGGAGGGAAAAGCAGGATGTGTTGGATAGTGGGCAGAGGACAGGCTGGCTAGAGTCTCTTCCTCTGTGGTCTGTGGGAGACGCAAGGGTACAAGAGGAAAGAGAGGGTAAGTTTTGGAGGAAGAAAATAGGGACCTGCTGTTGGAAAGGAAACACGAGACTTAATGAGGAGGCTGAGGATTCACAGCTAAAATAACTATCACAGTCTGTAACTGACATGGAGAGAAGAGGAGAATTGGGTTGAGACGGGCAGCCAGGAATTTAGGTTTTGGCATGCTAAATGGGAACTTCATCTTCCCCCAAAGAGCGATTTCACACTGGTACCTCTCCACTCTCAAATCTGGGAACTGCTAATCTTTTTCCTGACTTTAAAAGGAAGAACTATGTGTCACATAGTCTTTTGGGGTTGGCTTTCTTCTTTCTCTTATTACAGTTCTTTCAAGGCTCACCGAGGTAGCATCCTTTATTGTTGAACAACGTTCTGTTCTGTGCCATGCGTTTATCCATTAGTTTCTTGGTAGTTGAATTGATCCCCCCACTCCACCCCATTTGTATAATGTTGCCATGAGCATTTTGTGTGCACTTGTGGACATGGGTTTTTATTTCTCTTGTGTATCTACCTAGATATGGAGGGAATACTTTACTTTCTGACATTCAAAAGTCAGGCATGGTAGCACCCTCCTGTCATCCCAGATTTCAGGAGTCAGAAGCAGGAGGATCTCTTCAAATCAGAGGTCAGTCTGATCAGTATCATGAGTTTCAGGCCACTTGGGGCTGGCTAGGCAGCTAGAGCGTACCTCAAAACAACAAAGCAAAGCAAAACAGTTAACTGAAAAGCAACACAAATCGAAGTCAGGTTTATACTCGAGAAGGCGTCCTACAAGACACAGTAGGGGTTAGTGAGCACTCCTCTGATTCAGCATGCACATTTAGTTGAAGTTTGCAGTTCAGATAGCTTGATATGTGAGAGAGAAATGAGTTCGAGAGTGAGAAAATGAAGTGTGGCTGTGCCCCTGGGAGGGAGTCCACCCTTCAGGAAGGCTTTACTTAACCATCATTTTAAATTAGCTCTGCCCAGGGGTGGAAGAACAAGTGTCAAGGCTGCATCAGTCGAATCCATCACTGTAGCGACTCTTCTTTTCCTGACAGCTCACACTAGAAAGAGTTAGACACAGCCCCTTTGTGCCCCGGGTTTTTGTTAGAGTATTGATGCAGATGCCTACTTTTCTTTAAACAGAATGGGAAGTTTCCTGAGAGTTTCATTCTAGACTGATTCTCCTCTCTCTCTGTTTTTTTTTTTTTTTTTTTTTATTGTGTTGGAGAAGTGTGTGCCCCTGCACATTGCCTGCTGGCTGTAGCAGAGGTTCATAATATGTTGACACTGGCATAAAATTTGCTAGGCTTTTGCCTTTGCACTAAGAAGCTGTTTGGGGGTGTGATGTGGCAGCAGCTGAGAGTGTTGAAGTTTCATTCTCTAAAACCTTGGGTTTGTATGAAAATTGGTTAAAAAAAAGTTTCCATTTTCATCTTTTAAATTGAAGGGTGAATTTAGGATTTCTTGGAGGCCGGATAATGCAGGACACTGCTGTTTTGTTCTTGATGAATTTCAGTTATTTTGCAGCATTGTCTTTTCATGGCTGGCATGAGAGTGTGAGATTAACACATCTGTGAAACATCTGATTGCCATGAGCAGCTTGAAGACAGAAAAACACAGTTGAGAGTAGATATTTTAATTCATAGCTAGTGTTGGTTATAAAATTAAAAACTCGGTACTATTGGCAGGATATTTTTGGAATGGGTTGTATATTGTATATATACAATTATATGCACATTTCCAAAGAAAAAATAATAAGTATGGTTCCTCATGTTATATATTTCAGGACATTCTTTAATTAGTCGTAGAGAGCACTTTGTTTTAATAGATCTTGAAAACTTTTCAGAATTCTTCTAAATAACTTATGACACAGAGACATCCACATGGAAAAGTTTGCCATTATGAAATAGTAGGGACTGTGGATACAGCTCGGTGGCACCACATTTAGCTAGCATGTGTGAGGAGGCCGTATCACAGCATACACACACACACACACACACACACACACACACACACACACACACACACGTGTTCGTGTGTGCATGTGCGTGGTCCCAGTTACTTTTCTGTGATAAAACACAATGACCAGTGCAACTTCTAGAACAAAGAGTTTATTTGGGCTTATGGTTCCAGAGGGAGAAGAGTCCATCATGGCAGAGAGTCATGGAAGCAGGCTACAGGCATGGCATCAGGAACAACCAAAAACTCACTTCTAAAATCTAAACAGGAAGCAGAGATGATGAACAGGGAATGGCCTGCATCTTTGAAACCTGAAAGCCTGACCCCAGTGACATACTTTCTCATGCAAGGACGTACCTTCTCAGTTTCCCCAAACAGCACCACCAACTGGTGAACAAGTATTCAAACATCTGAACCTATGGGGGACAGTATCATTCACACCACTACGTTATATGTGCATATTACAAAAATGTAATATGGAATAGGAAGTATGGAATAGGAAATGCCTATTATTGTTACATATTACCATTGTGTGTGTGTGTGTGTGTGTGTGTATGTGTGTGTGTGTGTGTTTAGTATTAGAATAAACATACCTATTGTCTACAACTGGGATGAAACACCATGACCAAAAGTGACTTGGAGAGGGAGGATTTATTTCATCTTACAGCTTGTCCATTGTATAAGGAAGTCACAGCAGGAACCTGGAGGCAGGAGCGGATGCAGAGGCCATGGAGGGGTGCTGCTTACTGGCTTGCTCTCCATGGCTTGCTCAACCTGCTTTGTCAACCATCCAGGACCACCAGCCCAGGGATGGTAGCACTCACAATGTGGTAGGCCAGTTTATATCCATTATCAAACAAGAAAATGCACCCTAGGCTTGGCCACAGGCAGTCTGGTGGGGTCGTTTTCTCATTGGAGGATCTTCCTTCCGAAATGACTCTAACTTATGCCAAATTGTCATAAAACTAGCCAGCACAATTGACCTCTTGTGAACTTGACACACAAACACAGTATTCTTTAACCATAACCTATTATTTCTTATTCATCTCCAAGATCTCATATTAATAGTACAGTATAAAACTTTGAAAGTTCCATGGTTCTTAAAATTCAAACACTCAAAAAGTTCAATCTCTTTAAAACAGCCAGTCTCTCCAAATTACAAAATTTCTCTAAAATTGCAGTGTTTCTCTAAAAATATCTAAGGTCTCATAACTCCGGGCTCCTACTAAAACAAATGAAAAGTTTAATACCTTCTTACTCCAAGAGGGAAGAACAAAAGCACACTCACAATCAAATCAAAGCAAAGCCATGTCCAACAGTGTAACGCTCAGGGTTAGACTTCTGAGACTCACCGTCTTCTGAGCTCCAAAGAGCTTGCCACACACAGCACGCGCAGCTTGGCTAGACTCAGTTGGTGCCATTTCACAACTGCAATTGTCTTTGTTAGCCATCCAGGGGTATTGGACTCTCCGAAATGTTGGGGTCTCCATTGCAACTGGGCTGCACTTTCACCAATAGCCTCTCCTGGCCTCTCTTCAAGGACTCTTACCCTGCCACATGGTACCATGCCTCAACTTCTCTCCATGACCCCTTCAGTCCTGGAGCTTCTATTTCAATGGAGGTTGTACATTCACCAGTGACTTCTTCCGGCCCCTCATGGTGCCAAGCCTTAGGTGTTCTCTAGGATGCCTTCA
The DNA here is from genome assembly GCA_902168405.1 of Peromyscus aztecus. NCBI lineage: Eukaryota > Metazoa > Chordata > Mammalia > Rodentia > Cricetidae > Peromyscus > Peromyscus aztecus. Next base: position 6,884 of record CABHPQ010165075.1, on the reverse strand, counting down.
TGTCTTAAAAACCAGTACCACCTGGGAAATACCTGTACACACCAAGTTTAGCTGCCAGTGTAAGCTAAAGCCATGGTGCCCTCGGGACCACAGCTACTGTGTGCTGATCCCATAGGAAGCATTTCCCAGAAGATTTCACCTCAAAATGATGCTAGTCTCTTCTTAATCACAGCTGATTCACTAGCTTCAGCTGGCCAGTATCATTTGTCCCAGCAAAGCAAGGTTTTACTTTAGTGGTTCTTTAAACAACAACAACAACAACACATGAATGGCCCTGATAGAGTCTTTGAGAGACTTTCAAAACTTCCCTCTGAAACTCCATTGTCTGCACTTCTCTCAGCATTGTCTTCTAAGTTCCTACAGAACAGGGCCATAAGCTCTGAGCACTCAAGAGCTTTTCTAGCCAGAAGTTCAAATGCTTCTACAGTCCTCCCAAAATACATACTCTGGTCTATCACAGCAATATCCCATTACCTGGAACCAATTTCTGTCTTATCTGGCCTTTCTATTGCTGTGATAAAATGCCATGACCAATGTGACTTTGGAAGGAAAGGGTTTATTTCATTTTACAGCTTGTAGTCTATAATGTAGGGAAATCAGGACAGGAACACAAGGCAGGAACTGATGCAGAGGCCACGGAGGCATGTTGCTTACTTGCTTGCTCTCCATGGCTTGCTTATTTTTCTTTGTTATACTATCCAGGACCACTAGCCCAGGGTTGGCGCTACCCACAGGGAACTGGGATATCACACATCAATCATCAGTTAGCATAGGCTTACCTACATATATACAGGCCTATATATATGGTGGAGGCATTTTTTGTTTCAACTGAGATTCTCTTTTCCATAATGACTTTAGTTTTTGTCAAGATGATGTAAAGCCAGTATATCCATATGCATACTCACAAGATTTCTAAATAGGAAACAGTTCATAACTTGGACCAACTACTTTTTGCCAGAATCCACTAAAAAGTATGACAACATGTTAAAAATATTTTGCGTGTGTTTGTTTCTTGTTTAATACCCCCATTTTCATTAAAAAAAAAAACAACTGGAAATCTGAGGCCGGCTAACTTTCCCACATTCTTTTTCCCCTGTGGATTTTTCTATGGGTATCTTTAAAAAGCCACCTGAAACTATTATTTGTGGAGGATGGACTGGAAGAGAACATTCATAGAACATCTTGAATAATAGTCTTGTCTAATTTAGGGAAAACTATTCAACAACTAGCTTGGTAATTTTATGGACAGTTCTTTAACTTACTGTTTCGTGTAGCTTCATTTTTCTCCTCACAGTAGTGATCTTTCAGAGGAAATACTTTGATACTTTACTCATTCTTGTGATGAATAAAAGCTGTGATTTGTTATTTTTTTTTCCTAAAAGATTGGAAACTTAGATTTTTAACATCAGCTAAAATCTTAGGTAATTTGCTTAAGTTACTGCTATTTGAAGAAGGCTAGTTTAATGGAATACACACAAGATAAAAACAGAAATTAGTACTACCTGGGGGAAGGAAGGGAACCAGTCAGAACTGGGGAGGGTCATAGAGGAGGGCAGTGTGTGTGTGTGTGTGTGTGTGTGTGTGTGTGTGAGTGTGAGAGAGAGAGAGAGAGAGAGAGAGAGAGAGAGAGAGAGAGAGAGAGAGAGAGATCATGGTGCATGATGGGGCTGAGAAGAAAGGAGATGAGTTTGAACGAAGTAGAGTGGCACATATATATGAAAGTACTATAATGAAGTCTGTTGCTTTATATGCTACTGTAAAGAAAATTCATAAAAAGACCTCATTTGTGGTTGTGGAAAATAATGAGACTGGAGGGCATGTTGTCTTTAGTGTATATATTTCATGTGACTGGCTTCCCAGGTGGAGAGATGTACTGAGAGTGTATATTAGACGTTACCCAAATTCACTGTCCTGTGTGAAATCCTCCCTGCAGTGTTTCCTATTGCATATTCTCATTTATTAGAGGCTTTGATATCTTGTTTTTGATCTCTTTCCAAATTTATTATAATGAATATTACCCTTTGAAAGCAGAATTATATATTGTGAAATATTTACTAATCCATGGGGAAAATGCTGCAACTAAAATGTAAATGAGAATGAAGAATAGATAGAATAATAAAGGTGTGTGTGTATGTGTGTGTGTGTGTGTGTCTGTGTAAATACCTTATCAAACCTATCATTTGGCCATTTGTAGGTGTGTGGTTCAGTGGCATTAAGTACACTCATCTTGTCGGACAGTTGTTCTTACAAAGGGCAATCATCTTCCTCTCATAACACTCCCCCACCCCCAGCCGTTAGCTGTTGACCTCTGTTCTTCTTTCCTTCAGTCCCTAGTAACCACCATTTTCCTTTCTCTCTCTTAATTTGACACCTCTTGATACCTTGTATAGGTGGGATCATAACAACACTTTCTTGTTTGTGATTTAGTTCGTAAGATATTTTCAAGGTTCCTCCATGTGACAGCACATGTCAAGACTTTTCTCACTTTCCATAACTGGACAGTGAAGTACCCAATGTCTCTGCCTCGTGCTCTTTATTCACTAAGCGGTTGTTGGTAGATTGTTGGTGGCAGGCATTGGTTTCTTCCATGTTCTTGCACTTGTTAATAGTAAAGAATTTTAAGAGTTCTGTCTTAAAAACCACATGATTATTGAATTAAATATTGTAGTTGAAAGAAATAAGGAAAACAGGCAGGAAGGAATTTAAATTATATATTGTGTGGTTTTGATTTCTTGTACACAGGAAAGTAGGTCATTTTACCCACAGATTCTCATCATTGTACACTGCCTCCCTTGAGTGTTCTGTCCCGTGGAAGGAGGGATTGTAGTAGTCACCATGATGGGTCTTGTTTCCCTGCAAGGGAAGATGGGATTGCCCCTAATGTGCATATTTGATGATCTGCTGGGGTTTGCCAGCTCTAAATTCTCATTTTCGTTTTGACTTCTTAGTATATGGTGATGAGGTTTAGTACGTCTGGAGAAGCCAGAGAGATCCTTTGCCCTTTTTGTAAAACCCTTCACTTCCTGCCCTATTCGTATTTTTTTTTCTTTTGCCCTCATGGTTTCCATAATCACCTTTTACTTTAACTGGTTTTATCATTTCAGTTTTAACGTGCATGAATATCAGTCATGTTTGTTGTATTGTCAAATCTAAAACATGTTGTACTGCTATGGAAGCAGAGCAGCATTGGTCTGTGGTAGGAAATGCTATCAATGCTCAGACTTGAAGGAGTTCTGAAACTTTATTAAAATGTTTTCAGATACAATTTTTAAAATATTCATACAGACTACATGGGATTCCATTACCTTTTTCTTCCTTTGTTTTAGTTGTTTTAAAAGGAATAAAGCAAATTTTGCTTGAATCCAGCTGATGAATTTTTTTCAGTAAATTTTCTTTCTAAATATATGGCCTTTAAGTGTTAGTTGTATCCAGTAGTTTTGCTTTTGAGGATTCATTTAGGGTTAAACAAGCTTCCTTATGTCCTTACTGTTTAACAGTAATCGAGTAAAGCTGTGTTTACAGTAAGTAAGCATTGAAGAATAGCATTTAAAGGCTGGGCTGGAATAAGTTGTCTGTCAAGATCTCATTTGATGCCAAGGTTTCAGAGTTAGATTACAATTTGAATGGGGAAGGAGATTTGAGAAGCCCTTGAGGTGATGTTTGTATGTTGTTTTAGTTTTCGTTTGTGTGTTTTTAAGTCCTTACGAGTTCGAGGGACATCACAGCTCCGCTGCCTCTGTGCCATAGGGCTGCCATTCAAAGATGACAAAATGCATGAAATGCACTTTCTCTAACGCCATTGGGCTCCTAGCTGCCCAGTCTTGTCTCTTTACCTTTCCTTTCATTTTAACTGTATTTGGAAAATATAAATATTTCTTGACTATTTCTTATGAAATTGGTGTCAATTAGTTTGTAAATTGTATAGATTTGCGTGCCAGAACACACGTTCTTTTGATGGCAGAATTTACCCATTACGTTCCTCACTTCTTGCTGTCAGTGGCACTGCGCTTTCTGAGATACACGCAGTGGGCACTGAAGTTCCATTTTATACCTGTGGTTTAGCGCTTTCATAGTCTAGATAAGTTTTGAGATCCAATTTGTTAATTTGGCTTTTATAAATTATAACTTAGAATGTTGCTGTGAATGACCATGTCCCTTTTTTCACTTTTCTAAATCTGTTAGGAACAAAACTGGGTCAAACAATTCTTTTGAGACATTTGGAAATGTTAACTTTGAAGAGGGGTCGTATTATCTCTTTTTCCCACCTTTATTTTTCTTCTGTACTAAGTGAACCCATGGGTTTCATTTAGAGACACATGATCATCCTAGAATGTATTCTCCATCAATTTTTCAGGTTTGTTTTATAGTGTTGATTATGAAGGTGGTTTTAATGCCCAGCCTTTGGGACTGCAGTTGGTTCTTAAGATGGGAAGCTGCTTCAGCATTAACAGCTGGACTTCTCACTCTCCTGCCGTCAGTACAGGATCCTAGACTAGTGGTTGAGTCGTGAACAGAGTGAGTTTGTGTAAAAACAATCACTTTATGCAGAGACCCATTTTAATTAGAGCATGCCTTGCAGTTCACTCATGGAGGAAATGCCACGGATAGACTCATTCCATACTGGAAAAGCCATGTGTTTGAACAGAGTTTACATTTCTATATTTAAAAAAACGAAGTGGCCTTTTCTCTTTATGTGAGAACATATCAGGCACTGTTTCTCACCCCTGTAGTTCTGCTTTTAGGATTGTATCTGAACTTTCAACAGACGAAGTACAAATCAATTTCCAATAATTTAAGCCTGAATGTATTGTTTAGATTCGTGCACATGTCTGATACTTTGCGTTTTGTCTTCATTTGAAAAATTATATCACACAGAAAACAAACATAGCTGAAATAAGTAGGAAAAAGGCACAGTTAGCAATGAAAAGGGATTTGTATTTGCTGAGAATGGGTTTTCAGTTTTTTTGTTGAGCCAGCATCTAGTTCCTCTTTGATGTTTCCTTTGTGGTATGTGTGACTAGACATTTAAATACCAACTAAAGGAAGAGTGCTTATGGAAAAGACATCAGAGACCCAAGAGTCCTTTCATAACACGGGAAATGAGAGACTTGTTCCCTACTCCTTACCTCTGACCCTCTGGGTGACAAGGGGTGGGTCACTCTTCCTCTCTGGTCTGTCTCCCAGCAGTGGTGTCTAGACTCCTAGGGGCATCCTCCTCCTCCTTGTACTGTCAGAATCCTCCACAGTTGGGGCCTTCCACTGGCATTTCCAGTGTTACTGGTTGACTTGTTTGGATTCAGTAAAACTTTTGAATGAATCGTACGTGTATTAGTTCACAGTGGTGTCAGTTACAGAGTAGTCCACATAGTTTATTAGTTTGAACTGAAGGCCGCCAGGAGTAGTTAACTTGCAAAGGTCTCTCACAAGTTGAGAGTTTGCTGACCAGAGTAACTCTCCTAGCTTGCCCCGGGCATTTGTGAGTTTGACAGCAAATATCTTTAAAATGTAGAGACGACCTGCTGCCATTTATGTGAGATCATTTCATCATAGGAGACTTTTAATTACTGTAAAAATTGTCTTTTTAATTCCTCACAGCTTTAGAAGAAACTCCTCCCTAACCAAATCAAATGATGATGAGCATGAGAAGTAAATAGAGCCAGAAAACAAATATTCTAGAAAGAGTTGACAAAAGTATGTGCTAAAGCTAGTTTTCTTCCTTCCTTTCTTCCTTTCTCTTATAGTATATATGCTTATTATACAACATTCATGTGACCATTACTGTCCTTACGTTGAATGCTATAAATGAAAAAGAGAAATGGTCCATGAAACTGTAAGCTATTGGTGAGAACAAGCAAACATAAATGTGTAGAGGCTTTAAAAATGTATCCATGGGCTACTATCACAGAATACCACACATGAGGTGTCTAATAAACAGTACACTTTCTTTCTCATAGCTTTAGATACCAGGAAGTTCAACGTCAAGTTTCAAAAGATTTGGTGCCTAGTGAGCCAACTTTCTGTTTCCAGTGTCCTCTCTCATGGTAGAAAGGGGAAGGGGGCTCACAGGGGCTCTTTTTCTAAAAGCAATGATCCCATTCTTAAAAGTCAGGTGCTTATGACCTACTCAACTGTCAAGTGCTCTGCACCAAACATTACCCCTCTGGCCGTCAGGATTCACAAACCTCTGGACTTTGAGGAAACATAAACGTTCAGTGCAGAAAAGACAGCAAAATCACATGGAACAAGTGTCAAGGTCAAAGTTCAGGAAACAGGACAGAATTTACCATCTGAAACCAAAGGAAGGGCCAGTTTAGCTCAGGTGCTGTCTGTCTGGTAGGAAGAGCCACACTGAAGTTGCAGACATGTAGAAGCCACCGAGGCAGGGCCTTGGGGGTCATGGTCGGAAGTCTGGATTGTATTTTCTGAACAGTATTTGGAGCCAGGTGGGGTGGCTCACACTTTTAATCCCAAGACTCAGAAGGAAGAGGCAGGCAGATCTCCACATGAGTTCAAGGTCAGCCTGGTCTATGTAGTGAGTTCCAGGGTAGCTAGAGCTACATAATGAGACCCTGGTCTGAGAAAATAAAAGACAAAAAGTAGTATTTGACATTGAAGTAATTTAAGCAGGGCACAGCGTGCTTAAATCATGTTTATGCAGCAAACACTGGCTCTCTAGGACAGTAGATCAGGAAAAGTTAAACTTGGCAACATTCTGAAATGCTACAAGGAATACATGGCAGCCCCCGGTCTTAGCTGAGTGTTCAGCTTTTAAAAAAAGTAATCTGAAATTACTGTGGCTTCCAAATGAAATCCTTTATTTTTCCGTTGTCCATTGAAAAGCAATTTTACAGTAATTACTGTTTTAAAAATCACTACTATAGGAT
>CABHPQ010165074.1:0-47992 GCA_902168405.1 Peromyscus aztecus | reverse complement strand
CAAAGAAAGATGATTTCTAAAGACAGCATCCCTTTCCCCTTTCTGTGACCATGACAGACATTACTAATCAATCTAGCTTTCTTTCCTGCTAGCTATCCACTGTGAATCTAGTTCTCTATGCAGTCACTACTAGTCAATGATGAAACCCATTTCAGTCACTTTAGAACAGTATCTCCAATGTTGTGCACACATCAGCACTAAGCACAATGCACAGCCAGCATTTAGCCTGCCTCCATGTAGAGTTTTCATAATGGACCTTCCCTGTGGAAGAGGAACAACCACCCAGATGACCTACCAGGATCAACACCACCTCTGCTCTCTTGTCTTTCCAAAACTCAAATCAAAATGACCCTTAAAGCACGAGGAAAGGTGACTTGGTTCCATCAATAATTTGATGACCATTTCCCCTCCCTGGAAGGGGGAGCTAACAAGGGCTGCTGAAGGCAACAAGGCATCATCGTGTCCTGCCTAAGAGGGAAAGCTGCTGAAAGGTAGGCCTGGGTATAACACGAATCTGAAAAGGTCTTATAATTTAAAAAAAAAAAAAAACCGAGCCAGATATTGGGATGAAAGCTGAAAGACCAGAGAAGCACAACAGCCAGCCACTAGCTTACCTCTACAAAATCCTCAGACTCAACAGAGCAAGTTCCTGTTTCCTCATGCCTTATGTGTATTTCTGTGTCCTGCCATCTTACTTGCTGGGATTAAAGGCGTGTATCATCACTGCCTGGTTCTGTTTCTCTCATGTAGCCCAGTGTGGCCTTGAACTCACAGAGATCCAGATAGATCTCTGCCTCCCAAGTGATAGCATTAAAGGTGTGTGCCACCACCACCTGACCTCTATGTCTAATTTAGTGGCTGGCTCTGTCCTCTGATCCCCAGGTAAGCTTTATTGGGGTACACACTGTATCACCACACCTAGGGATTATCTACAGGTGCAAGATGAGGGGAAATGAGTTAGAAATTTTTCTGTGGCAACATTAAATTCCCAGGAATAAATGACATGGAATCTATAACTTTGAAAGTGTTAGGCAAGGCTCTTTGATTAAGGGTTTGTAACTAGATTATTGTGATTTCTTTGTAAGTAGAGGGTTTGTTTTTCCTGATTCCCTTTCTAGGATTGTAACAAAGTAACTAATTTTTAATCTTTGAGTATTAATGCATCTAAATATTATACTGAGTCCACTAAGTTGAGCCTAGAACAAAAAAATAACCCAACATACTTGGTTTATGTTCCTCCAAAGAGATTCCTGCCTCATCACCTTGTACTTGTGTGGACCATTTTTCTCTCAATACCAGCTAGCTTTCTCTCCCACATGTGTGCATTTAAACAATGTTGACAAAATACTCAAAGAAACTCATCAAGAACCTAGCTGGGTATTGTGGTGCATACTTATAATCCAGGGACTCTGGGGCTGAGGCAAGGGGATTAATAATATGAGGCTATGTTCCTGTGGATGATCCTATACTCATGAATAAATGGATAGCACTAACTAGACTCAGTGGGAAGAAGAAGAAGGAGGAGGAGGAGGAGGAGGAGGAGGAGGAGGAGGAGGAGGAGGAGGAGGAGGAGGAGGAGAGAAAAGAAGGAGGGGGGAAGAGGAGGGAGTGTAGAGAGGGAAGGGTAGGGTGGAATTGGAGGTGAGGAAGAAAGATGAAAATGTAATGATATTTGTAATCTAAGAAATAAAGCTTGCCTGAAGATCAGAGGACAGAGCCAGCCACAGAGTTAAACATAGAGGTCAGGCAGTGGTGGCACATACTTTTAATCCTAGCACTCGGGAGGATTATCGTGGAAATTATAAACTAACAGACATCAATAAAGTACTTCTGTACATCAGCATCAAGGGCAAGCTTCTGAGGCCTTCCCCAGTCACCTCCATGATGAACCTCTGAAAATAAATTCAGTTCAACAAAGTACAGCTTTGTGGCATTCTTACAAATCCTCCAATGTTCTCTTATTCTGCCCTACCCCATCTTAATTATTACTCACCATAGTCATTATTCTAAATCAAAGGCATTCAAAGGCATTGTGTGGTGGTCATGCTCTGTCTGCCTCCCTCTCTGATCATTGGCTTGGATCATAAACAAAATTCTTCATGGACATCACATGTAGTCCTGAAAGGGTGATTGACAGCCTGACACACACACATACACACACACACACACACACACACACACACACACACACACACATTCACACACAAAATTAAATCTGACTCCTGTAAGGATGATTGACAGTCTGACACACACACACACACACACACACACACACACACACACACACACACACATTAAATCTGACTCCTGCTGACATGGATTCTCAATGGAGAGCCAACCACTGCATTAGCATCCGTCAACATCAACTGCAGTGGCTGTAAGCTTTCTAGACCTGAATGTCTAAGGAAGGGATGAGCAGGTGCCAGTTTATCAGATATGGCTCTTGTGACTGTCTCTTGGCCTGTCAGGACCCTCTCTGTGTGGGGTGAAGGGGGCTATTTCTTGTCATCTCCCAGGAGATGTCCACTGTCGGATCCCCCCTTTTAATATTTCTGTAAAATTGTCCCATCTCTTTGGTAGGTCCTGGATACCTTGTGCATGGAGCAGCAAGTCAAGTGACAGGACCACAGTTCTGAAACACCTTCGAACCAATACTCCAAAGATGCCCCAGCAGCTGCAAAGGGTGGCACAGCTGTGGCTGGAAACACGCTTCAGTTATGACAATGGAGACATGTCCCACTGCCTAGGAGAGCAGTCCCCTGAGCAAAGCAAGCTCGGTGACATTAAGGTTGACCTGCTTACATTGCAGCCATTCTCACTCACCCAGGTCAGGTCGCTTTCCTTTAGCAATGTAGCTGAGGGCCTGTGGCTGAGGGGGAACCTTGCATGGTAACCCCACTGGGTCAACCCAAACTTAGGTGCTTCCATGGGCAGAGGTACAGAGCTCTGCTGGGCTTCTGACCCCGGGGGCCTTCTTTGCCTTCCTCCAAGCTCGAATCTGAGCTGCGGCACAACAGGAAGACAATTTCCTAGGTCTGAAGACTAGAAGGGTGTGTCCAGATTCTTAGTATTCTAGGTGCTTAATTTATTCTGCATCTATACACTGAATATGGTCAGCTCTCCTGCAATCAGTTGAATACTTCCTTGATGCTATGATTGATAACTCTGGGTCATAGGACAACTGCTGTTGCTCAGCATCACTACCCTGTACATAGTACAGCACTACCCTTTACATGAACTCATTCTTCTGACTAGAAATTGGCATCCTGCAGTTGCATCCCTTGTCTGTTGATTATGAAGGAGGGGTCCAGCCCCAGTGTCCTCCAAACTTAACAAATCTAACTAGATACCTAACACTGAGATTGAAGCTAGGTAGGAATTTTGCCTGTCCGATGGTTCTCTTTGGAAAGTTCTGGGTATGTGATGTTTTATATGGTTTTGCCAGCTCAGTGAGGAGGTAGTATTGCTAGACTCATACATGGAAACTCTTGAGTGTAGGTTGGTGTATTAGTGAGAGAAATAGGAACTCAATTTAGACAGTGTGGCTTCCTTCCATACTCAGCTCTTCAGGCTAGCTTCTTACCCAGCATCCTGCTGGCCTTCTGCATGGCTGGTCTCCACTCCCAAATGAGCTCATGGTCAACTCAACCTATGCCCTTTTTATCCCAGTGTGACTTCCTCTCTGTCTGGCTACAAGTAATTTATCTGTCCCAAATGCCCCTGAAATAACTTCGAATGCCGTTGTGAGAATTGTCTCCTTGGGAAGACAGAAACAATGTCTGACCTTCCTTAGACAGTCCCAACAACAAAACAAAGCACCATTTTACCAAAGCTTATCCTGGAGAACTAATGAGTTTAATGTACTTACAGAGCAAGGAGGAGGGGTTTCTGTCAGGTGTGTGGGTGGTCCTAAAGAGAAAGGTCTTGAAGCATCATGGGTGATGGCTTCCCCATGGCTCTCCAGATGGAGCCTTCCCTTGTCTTCCCGACCTACACACAGTAGCCCTTCCCCAGTGCCCCCTCCTCAAGTCACCGGTTGGAAAGAAAAGCTGACACTTAGGTGAGGGCTCAGTGACCCTCCCCACCCCCTCCTTCTAGGAGGAAATATCAACAGTTCACAAACCCAACAGTGATGACTTCAGGCACAGCCGATTTCATGAAGATGGCGGCTGCTTGGTGTGGAGAACCACATTCCTGCAGCACATAACCAAGGCCTGTTTTCAGGGAAACAGTAGTGAGCAGAGAATATAATAAAGCAATACTACGCCTTTATCCCAAAGCTATAAAGGGGGGGCTATTCCTCTGTTCAGCTCTCACTGAGTCCCTCCCCATCCCTGTGGGTGAAGGCTGCAGTTAGCTTTTAAAAGGAATAAATGTGTCATATCTAGATGGATTTATTTTTTCCCCTAAACCATGGGAAGGCTTAAGATGTGAAAAATGGCTGCTAAATCTTTCTTTATTCCCTTGACTTGGACAAGAGTTTGCATAATGCACCCCATCTCTGTTTAAATCATCTTTGTCCCTCTTTGAGCCTGGGTTGTCTAGAGTAGAGGTTATCACATTCTTCCCACTAATCGCCCATTAACTGACACATGCCTGATGCCGTACAAAGAGACTTGTTAGAGGATTAATTGAAAACATCACAGAATGGAGCTGGAAGAGTTTGGCTAATGACTTTGAAAAAGCACTCTAAACAATTAATGGACACTAATGAGTCTAAATAGACTAATAAATATCAAAGCTGACGTCTTGATTGCAAGCAAGCAGGCAGGGGCTGTCTTTGCTTTGCAAAGTGGAAGTAGATCTGAGTCACTGAAGGTCAGGGCAGTGTTGAGACAGTCTAACCTTATCTAACCTCAGCTCTGTTGCTTTGATTAATGTCAGCTTGACAGGATCAAGAAGGTGAGCCTCTTGCCATACCTGTGAGGGGTTATTTAGATCAAGTTAGACCCCAGGCATGTTGCTGAGGGATTGATTATTGAGATTAGGCTAGCCTCTGCCATGCCTATGAGAGATGATCTAGACCAGGATAGCTTTTAACCACACCTGTGAAGGATTATATTTATTAGGTTAATTGAGGTGGGAAGACTACTCTGAGTTTGGGCAGCACCATTCCCAAGGTTGGGGTCCTAAGGAATACAAGGGAGAAAGTGAGCTGAACACTAGTGTTCATCTCTCTCTGCTTTCTGACTGTGGATGCCATGTGACCAGCTGTCACATGGTACTGTCAACATGACATCCCCACCACAATGGGCAGTGCCCTCCAACTGTGAGCCAAAATAAGCCCCTCTTTTCTTAAGTGGCTTTTTATCCCAGCAACAGGAAAAGTCACCCAGGCATTCTGAGACAGAGGTTTTGAGGATCTTGGAGAAGGTGGGTACACATCCCAGTCAAGTATTTCCCTAAGCATGAATCCTCACTTCCTTCTCGTACGTAGAAGTTCTCTCCAGCCTCGTAGCCTAGCATTCACATCTTCTGGAACCTTCTTCCAGGAATGGAGAGCTGAGAAGTTGGAATTAATCTCTGGATTCCCGGCAGTCCCTGAGATTGTCCTGAAATTTCTAATGATGTCTGAGATCTATTTTACACTCATGACAGATTTTAATTTTCTTCTTCTTTTGTGAGTTTTTTTTCTTTGTTCATTTTGCCCTTCTTAATTCTAGCTGTCTTCACTAGGGGCATTGGATTTCCCAGAACTGTGACAGATCACAGGTCATTCACTGTTCTTTTATTGAACATTTTTTGATTTTTCTGCAAAGCTAACAATAGCCCATAGACTCATGGGCAATTTTATCTATCGTGTCATGATGAAGTTGGAAGATGCTGCCAAATTAAAATGAACAATTTGAGAAATATATTGTATTTATCTCTATATGTCTGTGTGGCATAAACATTTAAGAAATAGCCCACCTAGGATTCTGAGAGAAAAATTCAAGTATCATATTAAAAGTGATCTCAATTAAAAAAAAATCAACTCCCTCTCGCTCCTCTTTTCTCCTTTCTTCCTCCCTCCTTCCCTCCCTCCTTCCCTCTTCCTTCCTTTCTCTGTAACCGGGCCTCAGGGAGCCCACTTGGCCTCTAGCTCAGTACACAGCCCAGACTGGCTTTAACTTCTCACCCTCCTGCCTCCATCTTCTACATGCTGGGATGACAAGATTGTACCACGATATCTACTTTTCATTTCCTGAAACCCCCACGGTGATTGTAGAATAAATCCACTCTGTTGAAACGTTTTCCGACGTTTGGGTTGACTGAGAAATATCACATGCCTTCTCCGGGGTCCTTATAAGTGCAAGATGGGTCAGAGGTCAGCAGTAGGGTCAGAGCTGGTGAAGTGGAAAGGGAGAAGTGAGGACGGTGCAGGGATTACAGGGGTGAGGAACCACGTCCAGCTTGCCAAACCTGCTTTCAAAGGAATTTCTCCAAGCCCCCAAATGATGCTGTTTATTTTCAAAGCCAAACAGACAGTTCACACGACATTAAAACATCCCCAGTCCACCTCTGACATGGGGGCAGAAAATTAAAACTCACAGATCAGAAGAAAAGTATTGGATTTTATTCTTTCTCATCACCAGTCACCCGCAGAGTCACTATCAATCACCAGTGGTACAAGAATGACTGAAAAAAAAATCAGAGCAGAAAACAGATCACATGAGCACCACTATAAACAGTGTGAAGCTAAACAAACCATCCTGAGGAAGAGGCTCACCTAGGAACAGCCTGCATTGCTCTGGTTTTGCTAGGTACCACCACCCACCCATTGTCTTGAGGGTAATTATCACTGCTACACCGGGATGTGTCTTTTTCTATTTAATGCTGCAGCAGTTGGGTATTAGATGCTAGGCTAGGGATCCTTGATCCTTGAGGGGAAGGGTTTGATTAAAACATCCCATTTAGGGCTGAGTGCTCCAAAGTCTCTTACTCTTTAGACTCTATCCCCTTGTGGGGTCTCTGAGTTAATTTCCATCTACTACAAGAAGTTTCTCTGATGAGGGTTGAACAATACACTAACCTGCATGGGATCAAACTAGACAAAATCCCCTGAAAAGGGGAAGTGGATGCAAAGTCCCACTCCTAACAAAGGAACTATTTACAAGTACCATCTACTAGGGGAGGGTGGTGGTTTGAAAGAAAATGGCCCCTAAAGAGAGTGGCACTATTAGGAGGTGTGGCTTTCTTGGAGTAGGCGTGGCCTTGTTGGAAGTGGGTTTTGAGGTCTCATATGTTCAAGCGACACCCAGTGTGGGTCACAGTTCACTTCCTGTTGCCTTCAAATCAAGGCCTAGAACTCTCAGCACCTTCTCTAACACCATGTCTGACTGTATACTGCTATGTTTCTTGCCATGACAATAATGGACTAAACTTCTAAACTGTAAGCCAGGCCCAATTAAATGTTTTCCTTTATAAGAGTTTCTGTGATCATGATGTCTCTTCACAGCAATAGAAACCCTAAGACAGGGAGGTAAAATCATTTTTTTCCAGTGTAGTATCATTGGTTATATCAAACATGCTACAGTCAGGCCTCATGCTCAGGAGTAGCTGGCCAATGCAAAACAGCTGCCATGCTTTTGGTTTTTTGGTCTATGTTGGTGGTGGTGGTTTTGATTTTTTTCTTTGTTTCAATTTGAGGAATTTTTTTTGGGTGTTCATTTTTCAGAGCACTGGTTCTCAACCTTCATGATGTTGTGACCCTTTAATACAGTTCCACATGTTGTGATGACCCCCCAACCATAAAATTATTTTCGTTGCTACTTCATAATTGTAATTTTGCCACTGTTATGGATTATAATGTAAAAGTCTGTGTTTTCTGATGGTTTTAGGTGACCCCTGTGAAAGGATAGTTCACCCCCTCAAGGAGGTCAAGACCCACAGGTTGAGAATCACTGTTTTAGAGCTTGAGAGGGAAATGAAGTTGAGTAGATAAAGAGGTGATGAAGATCTGGAAGGACTTTGAGGGATAGAAAAGAATATGATCCAAGTATATTATATTATAAAAATTAAATAACAACAACAATAATAATGGTTCCAATACCCAGAAGGAAACAGGCTCTATTACTTAGGGCATCACTGAAGGCCCTTCAGTGTCATGGAGACAGTGACATCAGCACTCAAGGGGATGAAGCCCCCTAGCACCCTTTCTATAACATTAGGAAGAAAGAAGGTTGGGCAATTGGAGTAAGTCTCATTATAAAGTCTCATCTTTATCAACCATATTCTGCGGTGGTTGTGTGTTTGGTGCTTGGGCGGGTATAGAGTATGTTTCTGCTCATGTTTGATTCCCACCCACGCCCCTGGTTTGGGTACTTCAAAAGAACCACCAACAATGGTATCATCCTTCCCACCTCTTCTTGGTTCTTATTAGTCAAATGTAAATTCAATCTCCATAACCTCTTAGGAAATCCACAGTGGTGGAAGTACACTGCCCATCTCCTCTGGCCAGAGAGTCCAAGGCAGAACACTGGAATGTGAAGACACTGAGGGTGATGTTACTGGACTTAGGGGTCACATAGCCTGTGCTCCAACAAGCCAGGTTTGACCCTTGTCCTCCATAAGCCAACTGAAGGAGCCAAGTTTATACTAAAAGTGAACAAAGGAGATTTATTCCATGTGACCATTGGGAAGAGAGACGAAGAGTCCTAGCAATTCTCCCAAGTCCATCTCATGGGTCCTGACATGAGAGCACAGTTTAAGCAGAAAGCAAGACATACACATGATGAAACAGTCTAGCAGAGGGTAGACCCCTGCCACCATTGTCCCAGCACTAAGTGTCTCATTCAGGGCCACCTTTTTCCAGGAGATGACAAGCTCTTCCCCTATTGTCCCCAGGGCTTCAGCTTTTTCCTCTTTCAACAGCAGATTTCTGGGGGGAAACTCCAGTTTCTTGGGATCTATTCTTTCAGTAGTCTGACAGTCCAGGATGGGAAGAGTGTCTCTTCAGAATCTTTGCATTTTTGCCAAACAAGCTGGTTACCATGGGACACCACCATTCAAGCCTGGCTGGGCATCCTTCTATCTTAAAATTTATCTCTACTGTTAGCTAGCCAATGATCTGTGTTCCATTGTGCTATCTTCAAGCTTAACCTTATCCTAAGCAGGGGTTGGGGGTAATATCATTAAAAATAAAATCTTGCCTGATCCTCAAAACCTCCCTGCAGAGGCTGAGGGATAAGAAGTAGGTCCACTGCTGAAGGACATCAAATGGTACCTGATGTGTGTCCCAGAGAAGGTGAAGACAGAAAAAAGTCACATTATCTCAGAGCCAGGTAAATCCATCCTGCTGCTCACTTATTCTCTAGGTACTGTTTATCACAGGTAGTTTCACTGTGTTCCCCAGGATGGCCATCTATTCCAGCCACAAGGATTCATGCAGAGAGAAAATACACCTTTTCCTTTACCACAGAAGGTATCTTTGCAATTTGGAAGGGGTGCCAACTGTCTATGAAAACAAAACAAAAAAGCAGCTCTCACCACAGAGGACTAAGACAAGGTTTATTCTGGAACCAAACAAGAATGACCATGACCCAGGCGCTCACAAAGTGTGATGCTGAGCCTGTAGGGGGAGCCTGTGAATGAGCATTCCTCCAGAGCTGTATCTGCAAAGGCAAATCAGACCCTCAAGTTGGCATGTTGCAGATCCGGAGGCTGATTACAATGTATCTTGTGCTCCAGAATAAGTTACATCTTTTCTTCCTTTGAAATGAGAGTTACTTCTTTCCTCCATGCAGGGCTTGGGTTCCGAACTTCCTTCAGAACTTGGGAAAGGGAACCTACACTGTCCTGGAGAGCTCCATTCCAAAGGATGACTTCTGGGAAAGTCATTCTTGAGTCTCAAGCTGGCAAGAGACACAACACTTAAAATTATATATATCAATTTCAAGCCACCCAAAAAATATTTACATGTTTATTAAACTAAAGTGGTCAGAGAAAAGAGTGTGTGAGAGAGAATATGAAACAGACAGAACATAGCAAATCCTTTCCCACCAAGAAACTTCCCCAGCCCCATCAATTAATTATTTAATTGCATCTGTGTGTAAAAAGGAAGGGGTAAGGGGAGAACTGTAGCGGGTAGCTGTTCCAGCTTTGCCCTGGAAGTACCACCCCCAGTGATGCTTCCAGTAACTGTCACCCCCACCTATGACCAGCCCCTGAGGCGGGGCTGAGACGAGAGTCCTTAAGACCGGTTCCTGATGATCCTGGACGCTGGATGGTAGACCGAGTGGAGTTCTCCAGAGAACTCAGCCGGACTGCACCTCGCCTCTCCCAGATCCTGTAACCAACCCCTTTACTAGCTGTAAGTTACCCCCTGAAATAAACCTCCTTTTTGACTATAGCACGAATCTTAAAAGGTCTTATTAATAAAAACAAACCTGGAGCCAGGTATTGGGGTGAACGTTGAAAGATCAGAGAAGCAGAACAAGCCACAGCCACCTCGCCTCGCCAATTCCTCAGCTGATTCTGTTTCCTCAAACTAGAAGCCTCTGTGTCCTCATCCAAATGGGTCTCAGCTGAACTGTTGCTCAAAAGCCAAAAGCTTAACCAGCTAGTTCTTGGTCCTCACACCTTATATACCTTTCTGCTTTCTGCCATCACTTCCTGGGATTAAAGGCTTGTGTCACCATGCCTGGCAGTTTCCAGTGTGGCCTTGGACTCACAGAGATCCAGATGGATCTCTGCCTCCAGAATGCTAGGATTAAAGGTGTGTGTGCCACCATTTTCTGGCCTCTGTGTCTAGTGGCTGTTCTGTTCTCTGACCCCAGAAAAGTTTATTAGGGTGCACGATATTTTGGGGAACACAATATCACCACAATCCTCCAATAGAGAATGTATTATATGATAGACATGTGTCCCCAGTCTCCCCATTCCAACCACTGGTACCTGTTGAAAGTCAGTTTGGGGCACACACAGTGGATAGAAGGACCAGGATAAATGTGTCTCCACGTGGAGCTTTACAGACTAAGTAATTTTCGGCTCCATTAAATACTGATTCATCCTTGCTTGGCAAAGTACATATTGTTCTGACTAAATTCATGAGCTCAAGCAACTAATAAGAATCAAAACGTGTGTGTGTGCAGGGGCTAGACAGGACACAGTAGCTGCTGCAAAGGTTTTTAAATTATGCAAAGGTAGATGAGGAAGGCAATCATGCTGTGTGCCGAGCACTGTAAGAATTAATTATTTAGCTGCAGGAAAGCAAATGTTCTCAGGTCAGACATGTCGCTTGGCTTGACATTCAGAAATGTTACTGTGTATTTTTATAGTGCGACACCATTTGTGAAGGGCAGAGCTTGGGTCACCGAGCCTGCCCTAGCTGCCCCAATCTCAGCTAATGTTCCCTTACCCATGTACGGGGGACATACTTAAGTGGTTCCAGAGGAGAAAGTTCCTGAATCTATTCAGAAGAGAAGTCTCAGTATTTAGAAGGTACACATAGAGAAAACAATCTGACCTTTCTTCTCTTTTCTAAGATTCACTTCATTTGCAGCATTCTCTTTAAACTTACAATTGCTTCCCAGAAAATACTTCTCTCTCTCTCTCTCTCTCTCTCTCTCTCTCTCTCTCTCTCTCTCTCTCTCTCTCTCTTAAACTTCTATTTTATTTTTATTTATATGTATGTAGGAAAGCAGGTATAGGCATATGAGTGCAGTGATTTCCCTGGAGCTGGAATCAGAGGTGGTTGTGAGCTACCTCATGTGGGTGCTGGGGAACCAAACTCAGGTCCTCTACAAGAGCAGCAGTACATTTTGTTAACCACTGAGCCTTCTCTCTAGCCCCTGGATGTCCTGATATTATCTACGAAAAAATCATTTTAAAAGGATTGACGTTACCAATATTAACAAGGTTGTATATCTCTTACAGTTCATGCAATGGCTCTCTCTCTCTTTTTTTTCAGTAATACACTTTACCTGGGACCTCCTATGTGCTAGGCACTGTACAATGGCTGTAAGAATTCCGCCTCAATCCTCAGCTTAAAAAGTAGCTATTGTGGCTAAGTCAATGGAGGATTTGCCATGTGACTCCTTCCTGTGAAGCATGCATGTGTAATTTATTTAATTTCCATGACAGTCCTATGAGGTAGAGGACACTTGATTTAAAATTTCTTAGCGCTACTGCAGCAAATCACTACGTTCACAGTTCACAGATGCTTAGAAGAGCCAGTGTGTGCTGGCAAGGTGGCTCAGCAGATTAAGCTGGTGCTGGCCAAGCCTGAGTCAGAGTCCAGGGATTCATAGTAGAAGGAGAGAACCCACCCCCACATGTTGTCCTCTGTCCTCTCGTCTTTTGTAAGAATGTTGACCA
Organism: Peromyscus aztecus; assembly: GCA_902168405.1. Classification (NCBI taxonomy): domain Eukaryota; kingdom Metazoa; phylum Chordata; class Mammalia; order Rodentia; family Cricetidae; genus Peromyscus; species Peromyscus aztecus. The sequence continues at coordinate 35,695 of CABHPQ010165074.1, read as the reverse complement.
AAATGATAAATAGTAAGAAAAGTGAGGAAATCCTGTGCCTGGGCTACTATTCTCTTACGTCTTCTGGAAGTCGCACTTTATTTTTTTTTTTCTGAAATTGCACTTTTAAGAAATTTCATGGTTAAACATATTAACCACAGTCCCTAAATCCATGTTCCAAAGTAAAATGCCACCATAATTTAAGAATTTGCCACACTTGTCACCCCCCCACCTCCACCCCTTACCCCATGGACCTGTGTATTCAGTTTCTCTGCCGGACTTTTTAATATTTAATGCTAAAACAATTATATGACAGAGCTGGGGCTCTGGGTAATGCCAAAGAGGGCTGTGTTAGTTGTGGCCTTGTGTTGGATTGAGCGTGGTCAGCCTTGGAGCATCTTTAATTGCACTTAGCTCTTGTATCACCTCCTTTCCTTCGAGGAACCTGTGTTTGGATCACTCTGTCCCTAAGTTGTGGCCATTTCTCATGGTCTATGGGGAATCTTGGTTGCTTGTATAAAAGCTATATTTCTTTAAAAAGCATTTCATTTATTTTTATTTTATGTGTAAATACTAATAATTTAAATTGAAGTTAAAAATAAAAGTAAATATTAAATGTGTAAATTGCCTGAGTGTGTGTATATGTACCACGTGTGTGCAGTGTCCATGGAGTTCAGAAGAGGACATTGCATCCCCTGAGACTGAAGTTATAGATGCTTGTGAGCCACTATGTGGGTGATTGGAACCCAACCTGGGTCCTCTTGCAAGAGCAGCAAGTGCCCTTAACCAGTGAGCCATCTCTCCAGATCTCCATTTCTTTCCTTCTTTTTTTAATGTGTGTCTAATACTGATAATGAGAATCTCTGCCAAGAATTTATTTTGGAAAGGCTCATTGGTTTAACTAAGCCAGAGAAACATTTAAAAAATAAACTCACCAGAGTAATAGATAAAAATAAAAGAGTCAATGAGCCAGAGACTCAGTAAAAGAAAGAGATAGAGAATTGTTTCTCAAAGGGTGGGTTTGTTTGCAGAAAACTAAATCCGCCACAGGGGGAAAAAACTAGAAATATCTGCACACTAAAAAAAAAACAAAAAAAAAACTGAAGTATCTGAAGTTCACTCATGTAGCTAAGATTTACACGAGATTGTTCAAAGAGCTCCTTGACGTGAAGTCTGTGACTTTCCATACCATAACTTCAGGATAGCAATCTTGGGCTTTCATTAGCCTCCTAAATAGCCATTCTTTTCCCACTTCTGATTCTGACCTAATGCCCTGTGACTACCAGGTGAAACATTTTGAATTCTATTAACTTAGCAGACCCCACTTTCCAACAACCAAAAGGCTAGGAGTCGTTAGAAAGCATCCAGGGCCCATAGCTGAGATATCCCCGCTTTTCTATAATTGTCTCCCTGATGCTTCCATCAGCGTATTTGAAAAGTGTCTTGAGTTGTATTTTCTTTGTTCAGTTTCTATAAAAAACTTCATGTGACTGCTACCACGCTGGAACATGAAATTTAGGGTAAGCAGAATCTTGGTTCCTAAGCTAAGGTCATTCATACTTGGTTCTAAAATGAACCATCTCTTATCCCTTTTGAGGTAATAGCTGGGGTTTTGCATGGCTGCTACCACTGTCTACATTGCAGGGTCACTATAGTTGCTGTTTGGAAAGACCCCCATCATACATCATTCTAGTGAGAAACCAGCATTCAAGGCAATGCAGGTAAAAGTGATTGATTGCTAGCGAGTCTGATGACTAGAGTTAAATCCCGGGACCTGGGCTGGAAGGGGACTCCCCAAATTTGTCCTCTGCACACACACACACACACACACACACACACACACACACACACACACACAATAGATAAATAAAAATGCAACAAAAAAATTAAAAACTAGACAAGGCATTTCAGTTTTCCATCAGCTTTCCTATAACTCATTAACTTTTATTGCGCATGCCTTAGGAATCCTAATATTTGAATGCAAACAGAAAAAAACAGAATTGATAAAAATCTTAATGAGGCATTCAGGAAAGAAAGGCATTTTCTTATAGCAGCTTTAAAGCAATTATTTTTAAAGCTGAAAAAAACCCAAGATCATTAATTTTCAATGGTGACGATTCCATAGTCAGCCATGAAGGTCAGGAGATTGTTCTTTTGTGAATGTCTGTTTCACTTTGGTTTACAGAGTTCTCATCCCAGTGAGAAAGGTGTTGGTTTAGATATGGGTAGATAGCTTATGTCTCTGCTACAATCAAACACCCAATAGCTGGGTAATAAGAGAAATGAACAGAAATGAATGAAAGGGTGTGGTTAGAAGAAAAGTACACCCATGGATACTCATGGCTTCATCCCCAGAACACGTGGGGACTGATGAATATATTACATGTGACATGAGAAGGGGAATTGAGTTATCACATGGAATTAAGAGTAATAATCAGTTGATATAAAAACCAGGACAGATTATTTAGAGTAATCAGGGTGAGCTTATGTAAACAGTGTCAAAACACCTTTTTGTTTTGAGATTTATTATATTTTTAATTACATGTGCACATGACTACAGTACTTGCATAGACGAGAAGAGGGTGCCATATTCCTGGACTCCTGGAGCTGGAGTTATAGACAATTATAAACTGTCACATCGGTGCTGCAAATTGAAACCAGGCCCTCTGTAAGAGCAGTAAGTATTAATAACCGCTGAGCCTCCTCTCCATTCACCTACCTCCTTTTTGGACAGGGTTGCATATATCACAGGCTGGTCTAGAACTCACTATGCAGCTGATAATGACCTGGCACTCCAGACTTTCCTGCCTCCACCTCCCAAGTGCTGGGACCACCACACCTAGTTTACGGGGTGCTGGGGATTGAACCCAGGGCTTCATGCATACTAGGCGAGCACTCTGCCAGCTGACTACATCCACAGTCTTCAATTTGTCTTGTTTTAAATGACTAAAATCCTGGTGATTTGGTATAGCTTCACCTAAATACTACTATAGGGAACTTAATCAACAAATATTGGAAAATCAAATCATATAAAAAAAGCATAGTTTGAAAATATTTCCAGTGTTTTAGCTATTAACCACTTCTGCTTATTCCTGACCTCCTCCCCCTGTCTCCCTGATAACTCATTTTGACATCATACCTTCCAGCCACCTGTGGATTAAGGACATGCGTCTTGGGTCTTGAGGTGCTTCTGTGCAGTGCTCAGAGACACGACCCATCATCTGAAGGGCGCATGGGTGCCTAGGTCCCCTTTCTATGTTGCTCCCAGCATCTCCTCTGAACAGATTAGTCAGACAAATGATAAGACCATTAATCTTACGAAAATCCATTTGTTGGTAATTCTCAGTACTGCTGAGGTGGCTCCTCGGTCAGACAATAGGTTTCTGTCTTATTAAGAGGGAATTCCTTTCTCTGGATCTTTATGGACACCACTGAAGGGAATGTCAGTTGAGAGTCTGCAAAGATTAATAGGAACTGGGAGACCCTAAATCTCCAAGCTCATACAGCATTCTCACCTGTGAGCAGGACATACTGACTCTTGGTGCCCATAGCAGGCACCTGGAAAACTCTCAGCAGCTCAGAGTCACAGCCTCCCCATTGGCAAACAAATGTGGTTTCTATCTGAATGGCACTTAGGGTAACCTCTTTAATTTCATTTATCTCTAATTCTGTTATTAGCCAGTGCAGGCAGGCAGTCTCCACATATACTCTGGGCCTTTTTGTTTGTTGACAAGGCACCTAGTGGTGTCTGAGATGCCCCCATCTAGTTCTCCAATCCATGGTTGATAGCCAGAGTCTCAGGGCATGGGTTACAACTAACAGATAGAAAGGCTTTTTACTCCAGTCTGTACCTATAATGTTTAATGTCAAACTTCAGCCCTGTAAATATTCCAGGGAGTTGGAAGAAGTGTCACAGGGGTGTGGTTTTGGACAGTTCATGCTGTACCATGCAGGTTCTCGGAGAGATGCCATTTCCCAAGGCCAGTGCTTGGCTGTGCCCTGAAGGCTATGGGGGTTCCTAACTGATGCATCCACTCATTTTGGAAACCTAGCATGGTGGTGAGGCAGAGGGTAACTCCACCTATCACATACAGCAGGAGACATAGCCAATTCACCTGCTCTGGGTCCTAGGGGCTTCTATGCATAGTCAGGGCCATGCAGGGCAGTGTCTTGCCACTTTCTGTTGAGAAGCCTGGGCAGCAGCTTAGTTCCCATTACTTGAGGATCTGATGAGTTTGTCAGCCCTGGATAATGCTTCATTCTTTTTGCCTGGAGTATAGCCATATACCAAAACTGCCACTCTATCACATCCTGGCCACTCGATCCACAAATAACACTTTCTCCTCCATACTATCCCAGGTATCACTCCTGGAAATGGGCCTTCTCCAAAGCATGAAAAAGATGTCTATCAGAAAAACAGATGAGCTCTTTGACACAGGGGATGGAGATCTGAGCCATAACAAGATGCTGCATTATAAATAAGAGCTAATTGCATTGTTGCTGCTGTTTCCAATTCAATGTCAACCCAGATCCAATCCACGTAGTCACGTAAAAAGAAAAATTGCATTTACTTCAGGCTTGTTAAGGTTGCCGTCCAGGGTGCCCCAGATCTGAGCAGCTTTGACAACATTCTCTAAGGCTGTACGATATGCTGGCTTCTCTGTGGCTTCAACTTAAGGATGCAAAATCTGTTCATCATACCTCAGGCTTATCAAGATTTATGAATAGTGCTGTAAGGGCAAAGTTTTCCTTTTTTAAATATAATGTCTCATTAATTCCTTGAGAAATTCATACAATGTATTTCAATCATATTCACCACCTTCCACCACTACCTCTAATGCTTTGCCTCCCAGATCCATCCCCACCCCTCCCAACTTCATTGTCTTTTTTTTTTAACTCTCTAAGTTCAGTTTGTGCTGCCCATATACTCGTGAATATAGTTTCATACATGGGACGTGGTTGACCTACCAGAGCCACACCCTTAAAGGAAACTAACTCTCACAGAAGTTTGGGAGGAGTTCACAGCTGCTCAGGTAGGGGTGGAGGCTCACGAACTCTTCCCATTCTATGCTGGAATGTTGATGGGCTTGATCTTGTGAAGGCAACTAGAGCTGCTGTGAGTTCATGAGTATAGCTGTCCCATCACATCCACAAGACCCTGTTCCTCTCTGGTCCTCCCCAGTCTCTGGCTCTTACACTCTTTCCAACCCTTCTTCCTTGATGGTCCCTGATACTCAAGGCGTGATATAGATGTCCTGCTGGTGACCAAGCACTTCACTGACTGAGTGCTTGCTCTCTGCACTTTGACCAGCTGTGAGTTTGGGCATTAACCACTGCCCCCTGTGCAAAGAAACTCCTCTGATGAGGTCTGAACGTTGCAATAATCTATAGGTCGCAGATATTAATTTAGAGAGGGCACTTTGATACCATGTCCATTTAGAAAAATAACAGTAGTAGATTCACCTCTGGTGCCTGTAAGCTCCCCAGGCATGGGTTCTTGGTTGTATTTATGTTTCCTCCTGTGAATCAGGCCTTAAATTGAACCAGAAAGTGGGTGGTTACTCATATAACAATCATGCCACTGTTGCGCTCATGGGCATATCTTGCCATGCAGGTCATTATGGTAGCTCAGAGGGTCCACAGAAGACTGTCTGTATCTCCCCACCCTCACTCCAGTAGCCTGCATAGCACCTAATAGTAGTATGAAAGGTAGCCAACAGAGAGGAAGCTTCCTGATCAGTGTGTGGTGTCTTCAGCAATGGGGTTTTACCTATGTGTTCTGGTGAAACTGTCTTAAGAAAAAAAAAATGGTCACAGTCTCGGGCAGCAAGGGGAATGGTTTCACGAACTGTTAACAGAAAACGAGCAGAAGTTTGATCAGAAGTCGTGTGCTGCCAGGACCGTGAGAGCATGTGTTGGAGTGGGTCTGTACAGACAGCTTGGCGCTAATGTTGAACTCTGGTTCCGAGCATATGGTTCAGTGATAGAGTGTTTGCCAGATTAATCTTGGCTTACCCAGGGCTCCCCATCCATCCCAAGCACCTGGAATCAATGCTACTGAATTTGGACTTTGTTGCCTAACTTCCAGATGACAGATCTTTGGAATTATGTCTGTGCAGATTTCTTCCTTCCTTCCTTCCTTCCTTCCTTCCTTCCTTCCTTCCTTCCTTCCTTCCTTCCTTCCTCTTCCTTTCTTTCTTTCTTCCTTTCTTTTCTTTTGGTTTCGAGACAGGGTTTCTCTGCTGTGGATATCACTCTGTATGCTGAGAATGTGATGCTCTGATTGGTTAATAAATAAAGTGCTGATTGGCCAGTAGCCAGGCAGGAAGTATAGGTGGGACAAGCAGAGAAGAGAATTCTGGGAAGAGTCAGGCATCGGCAGCCAGACACAGAGGAAGCAAGATGTAAAGGCAGAACTGAGAAAAGGTACCAAGCCACATGACTTAACATAAATAAGAATTTTGGGTTAGTCTAAATGTAAGAGCTGGTCAGTGGTAGGCCTGAGCTAGTGGCTGAGCAGTTTTAATTAATATAAGCCAAGTGGCCACAGGGCTGCAAGAGCCAGGCAAGACCAGGAAAACTTCAGTTACATTTCTCTATGTAGTTTTGGTGCCTGTCCTGGATTTTGCTCTGTAGAACAGGCTGACCTTGAACTCACAGAGATCCACCTGGCTCTGCCTCCTGAGTGCTGGAATTAAAGGCATGCACCACCACCACCCAGCTCTGTGCAGATTTCTATTTGACTCTGCAGTAAGGAATTTTCACCATGGCCAACGCCTATTGTGCGGACTCTCCCATACACAGGAGTCAGAACCCATTCTGACTGCGACAGCATTGTGAACTCCAAAATAAAACAATGAAGGACCTGGAAAGATGGCTCAGCTCTTGCAGAGGACCTGAGTTTGGTTCCAAGTACCTACATGGCCACTCACAACGTTCTTTAACTAGTTTTGGGACTTCTGACACCCTCTTCTGGCCTCTGCAGGTACTGCATGCAGGTGGTTCACAGACATTCATTCATTCAGGCAAAACATCTGTACACATAAAATAAAAACAGATAAGAGAGAGAGAGAGGGAGGGAGGGAGAAAAGAAGAGAAGAGAAGAAAAGAGAAAAGAAAAGAAAAAAGATTCTGAGGATAAGATGTTCAACATTTAAAGAAACACAGTAGCTATGCTGGGTCTCTGTGGCTTGGGTTTCAAAACACTAAGTTGAATTACACTACAGAAACCAGGTCAGTGTGAGTCTGCTTGGAGAAAACATGACCTTGAAGATAAATTGTAGCCACATGGTTTTACAAGCTTAAAATATTTTTGGCATATTAAAAGTATATTTTGATATATACTTTTAAAGATACATAAAACACACTTTTAATGACCTGCTAATATAAGTTAAGAACACTTTTACTGTTTTCTCATTTTAAGTGCCATTTTTAAAGCACATTTCTGGTAAACATTCAAAACTTCTTGAATTTTATTATATGTGTAGATATTATGGGATAATCCTGCCCAAATTAGACAGCCATTTAATGGCAGTTTGTTTCCATTAAAATTTATAAAATCCTATAACTGGATTATTTTACTCCAAATCACCCAAAATGCTTATTCCCAGAGAGCTTAGCTTTCTTTCATATTTACCTTAAACAGCTGAACAGGGGAGAAAAACATGGCTTTATCTAAAAGCTGAGTTTTATCACCAGCATTATGGAAAATTAAAGTATTCGGTGCAGAAAATATAATAAACTTTTACAACAATAAAAGTGAATGTGACATTGCAAATTACTACAACCGTGTCAGAAAATGTAGATAGAGATCTCTGAAAAAAAAAGCAGCTAAAATTAAAACTGGACCCAGCCATGCCATTTCTGGATGCAAACTAAAAAAGAGATAAAGTCAGAAAACCAAACATCTCCACTCTATTATTTGTTAGAGAACAGACTCCATCACCCAGTCTTTATAACCTAAGTGCCCATCCACAGATGAATGAAATTTTAAAATATGTGATATACATACAATAGAATGGTTGCTAGTCAGACCCTTTTTTAAAAAAAGGGGGAGGGGAATGATGTAATTTGCCACAGGCACAAATTTAGATAATCTTATTGCAAGTAGGCTAATCCAGGAACAGAGACAAACACACTATGGTATTGCTCATATGTGAGATCGAAAGAAAACATTGAACTTGGGCTGGTGAGATGGCTTGGTGGGTAAAGGGGCCACTGCCAAAACTGGCAACCTGAGTTCAACCCCTGAGATCTACTTGGTGGAAGTAGAGAGATGACTCCTGCAAATTGTCCTCTGACGTACACACACACACACACACACACACACACACACACTGAGGCATGTACATGGTTTCAAGACAACATCATTGTTCAGCACCCATCAGGTGCCTACAGACAAATGAGGCATGAGCCACTGAGTGAAATCCTTTCCACAAGATGATAACACATGTTTAGATGCAAATCTATATCTCCTGGAACCTATCTAAGATCTAAGACTGACCCATGCTCATTATAGCACTGTGCAGAATTGAAAGGATATGGGGCCAGCCTAGATGTCCATCAGCTGGTAAATGGATAATGACAATGTGGTACATGTGTGCAATGTTCAGCTGTAAGAAGAATGAAATCATGAAATTTGTAGATAAATAGATAGACAGATCTAAAAAGTATTATTAATAGGTGAGGTTGCCCAGACTCAGAAAGCTAAAATCTGTGTGATCTCACATATGTGGTCCCTAGCTTTTAATGTACATATGTATGTATGTATGTGTGTATGTACGTATGTATGTATGTATGTATGTATGTATGTATGTATATAAACGGTTGTTAATGTGAAGAAAGCAAGAGAGAGAGAGAACAAAAGAGGATTAAAATGATGGATCCTGAGGAAAAAGATGTGTGACCCTGAAAGCAGAAAGGTGGGGCTGGAGAGATGGCTCAGAAGTTTAGAGCACTGACTGCTCTTTCAGAGGCCTGGGTTGGGTATCCAGCACCCATATGATGGTTCACAACCATCTCTAACTCCAGTTTCAGGAGATCTGATGCCCTCTTCTGGCCTCTTTTGGTACTGCATTCATGTGTACAAAGTCATACATAGACACAATATATAATGTAAAATAAAATAAATCTTTTTTAAAAGAAATCAGAAAAGAGATTGAGAGTGGTGACAAGGGATAGAGGGGTAAGGGGCTGAGGAGATGATAGAGGAGGGGAATTCAAGCACTGTTTGTTTGAAAATTCCTTAAGGACATCTAATATTTTGTTTGGTGATTAAAAAAAAAGTTTTTTTTTAAAAAGGATTGATGGTAACAGGATATAGTGTCTTAACTCTGAGGCACACTCTCTGTCTAAAAACAATTGTACATGCAGCATGAATTCTCAGTTGTTCACTCAACAATGAAGCAAGGCACATACTCTGAAATCAGGGTTGTTTCTTGGCTTCCATAACATGTGGAGTCCAGTATTTCAAGACGGAATCTGGTAATTGTTCTCTAAGCTACATTCACTGAGGACAGGGAAGGTTAACTCTTAAGCCAAGGCCCCTTCCTTCCTGCCTATTCATGTTTTAAGGAGGCCTGTGAAGAAGCGTGCCCATGTCTACTTTGATAAGACCATTCTTCCCAATACAACAAAGAACCCTGAGGGGAGACAGAGGTTCCTGCCACACAGGAAATACATGAATAAATTTTGAGATAAGGATATGTGTGGGAAGATGATATTCATTTAGGAATATATGTGTCTTGGGTGGTGGGGTGACTGTGCAGCCTTGTGCAAAGTCCTAGGTTAGGTTTCTAACACAGAATAAATGGACAGGTGGAAGACCACAATCCTTGTGGACATCCTTAATTCTATGTAACTTCCTTAACTTGAAAAAAAAAGTTTTGTGTGTATGGGTATGTTGCCTGTATATGCATCTGTGAACTGTGTACTTGCAGTGCCCTCAGAGGCCAGCAGAGGGCATCAGATTCCCTGAAACTGGACTTAGAGGTGGTTGTGATTCACCATGTGTGTGCTAGGAACCAAACTCGGGTCTTCTGTGAGAACAGCCAGTGCTCTTAACTGCCAAACCAACTCCCCAGTCCCCTCTGTAGCTTTCCTGGACTTGCTTGCTAAGACTACCTTCAGTAATTAATAGCTTAGTTTGGAAATGATTGCTTGACCTCCTTTGGTTAATTCTTAGTTTGGATCTCCATCATTTTTCATGCAGTGAGAAACCTGCTTGAAGTAATTGTTTTAAGGTCTATTATACTGGGGTATAATTCATCTGAGAGAGAGAGCCGACTTGCACACCAGCAGGAAGTCCCTCTGTAGAGCTTTGGGGTCAGAAGTAACAGTTAATGTGCCTTCCTAATGGAAGACAGCCTCCCTTGCTGGGAAAACACTTCTTTGGTCACAGACAGTGATCCCTAACCTGGCTGGGCATTGAAAACCCTGCAGAGGAGTCTGGGCAAGTGCTGGTTTCTTGGAACTCTTACTTAATAGGTAACATTCTGTGTATGTCACACACTTCCTAAGCAAAAACATCATCGCAAAAGTTGAGGAGCCTTGACCCCACCAACTCCCAGTCTGCCCCTTCACTTTACCAGTTTAAGCGTCATTGAAATGTAATCACTGCAGTTGAAGCCCACATATATACTAGGAAATTTAGCCAACATCCTATGCCTCTGAAGAAAAAAAGGAAGGCAGCTTAGATCAGGGTCTTACAATATCTCTTACAATACTGAGCTTTGAGACTTTATTTTGAGTGATTGGAACAAAAATTGTAAGAAATGCACAAGACCAAGGCAACCAAAATCCTAGCACAGAAAGGGGAGGAGCTCAAGCTATACTCAGTGTGGTAGACAGTCCACTTCCTGTTGCCTTCAGATAAAGATGTAGAACTCTCAGCTCCTTCTCTAGCATCATGTCTGCTTGCACACCACCATGTCCTGCCATGATGATCATGGACTAAACCTCTGAAAATGCAAGCCACCCCAATTCATTTTTTCCTTGTAAGAGTTGCTGTGTTCATGGTGTCTCTTCATAGCAACAGAAACCCTAAGACACACATATATATGAAATATAAGATATTTATACATGCATACATAGATACATATATATGTGAAATATAAGAAAAATAATTTATACAATCACACACACATGAATATGACTTGGAGTAAACATCTTGAAATGATCTAAATCCATGTGTTTTGGGCACAGAAGTTGCACAAGATAAATAGTTTAAAAACAGGAAGCAGAAGAAATGAGGAAGAAAGTAGAGGAAAAGGAACAAGAAAGTGAAAATGGAGGAGCATCAAATAGTATGGGAAATGGGTTCTACCCCACGGACTCTGCCTGGGTGCATACTAGCCAAAAATCTCTGTTTTCAACCTACTAAAAACAGGTCCTTTGTGTCCCAGGCATAGATACCAAGAGAAGCAACTGCTCCCCATGAGAGCCATGATTCTGCTCCTCTGGTGTGCTAGCACACACCTTCAGCACAAGCACTCAGAAGGCAGAGGCAGGAGGACCTCTGTGAGTTCAAGGCCATCATCTATGGAGACCTAGCAAGACCTTGACTCAAAAGGAAAAAAAAATGGTCAAGTAAGGCTCTGGTCTTTGTTATCTCAGGATAGACTCACCCATGAGACCTTCACAGTATGCCCACCCTATGGGGGTCTGAGGGACACACAGAATCACACCAACTCAGTAGTAACCATGGGCTTGAATAACCTTGAGTGGTTTAAGTCACCCACTCATTGAGTGTATACTGTGTGACAGGCTGCATCCTGAGCATCATGCATAAAGCCAAGGCCAAAAGAGACAAGTCCTGCATTCTTGGGAGTTTGTTCATTCCCTGAGACAAGCAACCCAATGGCAGGTTTATCCTCTCTTCACTCTAAACTAGAGAGAGGAATGCATTGGTGCTGGGTAGGTCTAGGGATTTGATAAGCGTATTGATGAGCTGACCTCAATCCTGCATGAATTCCCCACTCAATACACACACACACACACACACACACACACACACACATGCACACGCACACGCACATGCACACACATGCATGCACACACACACATATACACACAGGTACTCATACAGACATACATAGACACACACACTTACATATCCAGAAAGGGAGAAAGGGAAGGAGAGAGAATTAATTCCTTTTGTATTATTTTTATGTGTACGTGTGGTGGTGAGGAGGGTATCACACATGTGTGCAAGTGTCCATGGTAGCCATGAGAGGGTGTCGGGCCACCTGGAGCTGGAGTTATAGGTGATTATGAAACACCCTATGCAGATGCCCGGACCAAACTTGGGTCCTCTGCAAGAGCAGCAAATTCTCTTAGCTGCTAAGCCATCTCTCCAGCTCTGAGCAAAGCCCCCTTTTAAAAATCCCACAACAAAAGCTGGAACACAGCAACTCACCTTGGGACCCCCCCCATTGGGCATCTCTGATTATCATTTTTCTGAGTCCACAGCACCTTGCATCTCTCTCTCTCTCTCTCTCTCTCTCTCTCTCTCTCTCTCCCTCCCTCCCTCCCTCCCTCCCTCCCTCCCTCCCTCCCTGCTGTTCAATAACCTTTCACATTCACACTCACCCACTGTCTGTGGGTTTCATGTGTTGGCCTCTGTTGCTGGAAGTGCTGTTGACCCTGGATCACTGAGCACTTTTTCACCAATACCGAGTCCCCTCGTGTCTGTTGACAAGACTCCATCACATCCAAGGAGACCACCCTAGTCTCAAAGGGACCCCTGCCCTCTCCTTCCTCTCGGTTTACTTCCCAACTTTCATGAGGCTAGCGGCTTCCTTCTTCATGAACTGTCTCACCACAGGCCTCAGAGCAGAAGAGTCAATGTGACCCCCACACTGAAACCCCTAAAGCTGTGGGCCAAAGTGAGCTTTTCTCCTTTTTAAATTACCAGTAAGGGAAGTTAACACAGTCTATACCATTTTTCACTGCTTGCTGAAATCATAACCCAAACACTTCCAAATTATTAGAATCATAGGTGATATCTTTCCCCTTCTTATGAATGCCCGATGAATACAAGAAGCATTTCCACTGACTGGGCTGGGCTAGATGTTTTACAGCCTCTACTTGGGATGAAAATTAGCAAGGGGGGGGGCTGGAGAGATGGCTCAGCAGTTAACAGCACTGACTGCTATTCCAGGCACCCACACAGCAGCTCACAACTGTCTGTAACTCCAATATCTGACACCCTCACACAGACATACATGCAGGCAAAACACCAATGTAAATAAAAATAAACATAAACAAATCATTTAAAAAAAACAAAATTAGTAAGGGATTTAGTAAGGGATTTCTATTGTGCTCCATGTTAAAAAATTAACAATGTAAGCAGAACCCCAAATGTAAGAACTGTCCAAATGGCTTTTCAACTCTAGTATGAAAGCATTCATTGACTCCCACCAGTTATTTAAATATGTGGGTCTAGAGGAATGGTTCAGTGGTTCAAAGCATGTACTGCTCCAGCACTGGATTCTCAGTGCCATCCACAATGCACAGTTCACAAGCATGTGTAATTCCAGTCTCAGGAGAATCTGGTGCCCTCTTCTGGTCTCTGTGGGCACTGCACTCACACACACACACACACACACACACCTGTTAATAATTTAAAGTACAGTATTTTTTTAAAAGGTGCCAAAAGAAGCTTACAGCACTTTAAGGGGGAATGACAGTCCATCTTATTCCTTATAAGCAGTCGACGCTATGGTGGTAAGACAGACTGTTTGTGACAGTCTCAGCCACATGAGAAAGTCAAGATTGATGTTCTGGGTCTGTGTTTATCCTTCCATTTAATTCTCATCTGTGCTGGGGCTGAGGTCTGATCATTATTCTCTCCATCAGATGTTGGGAAGGGGTCCCCAGAGGTTAGGTCCATCTGACCAATGTCTCTACCTTACTAGGCTTCTTCATATCTCACTAATGCCTTGTGCCTGGGAATTTCTGTAAAATTCATCATTAATTCATAGAAAATAAATATGCCTGGAAATCAATTTTATTGAGGTTAGGAACCAGGAGAATGAAAATGTCACTTTCTGAGAAACCTTGTCCATGTTTAACAGCTTTGTTTTAAAAAAGAGAAAAAGCTACAAAGAACCATCCTGGGAGGAAGCATAATGAGATGTATCTTTTATCCCCTCTCAGGCATTTTCCTAACTCAAAAAGAGCATCCACAATTGAAAAAAATAATAGTAGTTCTGTTGACTCCTTGGTTGGGACGAAGTTTCCGCATTTAGCAGGAGTAAGAAAACAGTCGTTCCACCCATGTAATAAAATAGATTGAGACAAGGTGTGGGAGCTTAGATATCTCTGTGTCTTGTGCCTTGAATATCAAGGAAGAGGAAATGGGATCCTGCCTTGCACAAGTACAGGAGGCTTGGAGAACGAATCTGGTGATTACCACCTTCTCCCAGCTTGCCTGGCTGTGGACAGATGACCTTTTACATAGAAATCATAGTGTAGGATGTCAAGTTCTTAGTTGTTGGAACAGAGGGAGTGTGGCTGAAGCTCTAGCCAGAAAAATCCAGTTACTGTGTCCAAGGATATCTGTTGCTAGAGTTTTCCTGCCTGGCCCACGGTCAGGATAAATCTCTTTCACCTGCCAGTCCCACAGCCGCTCAGACCCAACCAAATAAACACAGAGACTTATACTGCTTACAAACTGTATGGCCGTGGCAGGCTTCTTGCTAACTGTCCTTATATCTTAAATTAATCCATTTCTATAAATCTATACCTTGCCACATGGCTCGTGGCTTACCGGCATCTTCACATGCTGCTTGTCCTGGCGGTGGCTGGCAGAGACTCCCTCCGCCTACCTATTCTTTTTATTCTCTCTGTTAGTCCCGCCTATACTTCCTGCCTAGCCACTGGCCAATCAGTGTTTTATTAGCAACACATACAGAACATCCCACAGCAGATATCTGCTTGCCATCGGACAGCAGAAAGCCAAGAATTCCAGAAGAAACCTGTCCATTTCTTGTGCTCCATCCCTGCTGTAAAAACCTGTTGATTTAGGAGCCTCCTTTGCTCAAGTGACTCTTGATTTTCAGGGGAAAAAAATGACTGACCTCAGAGTCCAGACAAGTATTAAGCAAAAACAAAATTTGTGGAGGATGTTTGTGTGCGTGCACACATGTATGTGTGTGTGTTTGAGTGTGTCTGTGCTGCATATGTGCATGCACGTAGAGACCAGAGGTCAACTTCAGATGTCTTTCTCAGTTGTCGTCCCTTTGGGTTTTGAAACTGAGGCTCCAACTGGCTGGAACTCACCAAGAAGGCTAGGTTGGTCGGCCAGTGAGTCCCAAGAATCCGCCTGTCTCTACCTCCCCAGGGCTGGGGTTATAAATGAACAGCTCCTCATCCACATTCCTCACATGAGTTCTGAGGACTGAACTTGGGACTTCATGCTTGCAAGTATGTCCCAAGGGAGCCACATACACCACCACCCCCATGCACAGCCCCCTACAGACGATAGTGACCAGTCAATCATGGAACTTAGAGGACTAGCTGGAGCTGGAATTTTACCACACTGCTGCCAGCTACAAGAGATTTCCCAAGAAAGTATGAAAAACAGGACTGAGAGCTATGGTCCAGCCACTGCGTAAACTCACTTCATTCTAGCAGAAGAAAAAATGTGTTTTGTTTTCAAGTAGTTTCCATTAGGGAAGAATGGAACATTTAGAACAGTGTGGTTGGGAGTCTTGGTTTAGGGAGAAAATGAATTGCAAAGCTGTTTTTTGTTGTTGTTTTGCTTTGCTTTAGGTCCAGGATAATGACACCATCTTTCTCTGCGATACAAGTGGTTTCTGGATGGGATCCTATGTCCTGCTGGAGATCTGAAGTTTGTCTTCATGAAACATTTGTATTGGTTCCTATAGAATGATTTAGCTTAACATAGCTAGAAATTTTATTTTTAAAAGATTTGTAACTACTACAAAGCCAATATAAACACTAGGATATTGTACTAGTTTCGTGTCTGTTTCTGTGATACAACACCCTGACAACACGCCACTTGGGAAGAAAGTTATTTTAGTTCATGGTTCCAGAGTATAGTCCATCATTGTGGAGAAGTCAAAGCAGGGACTTCAAACAGCTAGTCATGTCACATCCACAGTTAAGGGCAACGAGAAATGAACGTATACATGCTCACTGGCTTGATTGAGCTCAGCTAGATTCCCCTACTGTTAAACAGTTCAGGACCCCCTACCTAAGGGATGGTACTACCCACAGTGGGATGGACCTTCCCAAGTCATTTAATTTAATACTCCATAGTCCTCTACAGTCTTCCACACATCAAACCAATGTAGACTGTTCTTAGCTGAGAATCCCTTCCCAGTTGACTCTAGGTTGTGAGTAGTTGAGAAAGTTAGCCGTCACATGCATCTCACACAGGCAAATGCTTAAGTTATTTGTACTGAGGACCTATAAAATAAGGATAAATCTAACACAGTGTGAAGTTCATGTTGATTTCATTAAATAGGGGTGAGCTTGAATTTAAAATGCCTAAAAATGTTTAAAATTATTGTTCTTGAACAGATTAATTGGGGTCCTGACTCAACAATCTAAAGAGTCTTCTTATGCAAGTAATATTCAAACAATTTGGGGGGGATTACAAAATTGGGATATAATCATAGTAGAAAATTTAGGAAATAAAATGGAAAATAAGGGGCTGGAGAGATTTTTCAGGGGTTAAGAGTACTTTCTGCTCTTACAGGGGACATGCTCACAGAACTCCAGTTCTATACGGGATCTGAAGCCCTCTTCCAGCCTCTGTGTGCACTGCATTCTCTTGCATTCTCTCTCTCTCTCTCTCTCTCTCTCTCTCTCTCTCTCTCTCTCTCTCTCTCTCTCTCTCTCTCTCACACACACACACACACACACACACACACACACACACACACACACTATATTTTCTGCAAGAAAAAGGAAAAAAATCCAAGTTGAGAAGAAACCCTTACGGATAATAAAGAAAGTCGTGGGACTTGAGTACAGAGGAGAGGGAGAAAGAGAAGGCAACAGACAGGGGCAGCAAAGATCCCTGCGGCTCTCACACAGGGCAGTGAGCGGTCAGCAAGGGGTCTCATTTCTGTCCTCTCTGCCACATCCACCATAAGGTAATAACAAGAATGTCAGACAGCGGATGGATTTTACTGGGTAATGAAAACGGAATTTCAAAGACTCTTGTTTCTACTTAGTGGAGCCAATAAGCAAAGATGAAATCCACCCAGAGAAATGCCAGGAAATGTACCATGTGTGCCTGTCTCTGTCCATGGTGTTTTCGACCTAAATTAACTACTTAATGTAGTCCTTTAGTCACAGGCATCTAAAGGCCACCTCCTTGTGACTCTGCTTATCTTATTGCTAAGCAGAGAATGCATTTACAGGAGGTTGGACCAGGCCTCCATTTTTCCCTTTGTTTGGGAGAAGAAAAGACTTGGAAGTAATTGGTTTAAGATGGGACTATTTCTCAAGCTAGCTTTAATGATCAATTTCATAAAACGCAGCTAACTATTGGTCACCTACAGAGTAGAAACATGGTCTTACAGTCAGATGTAGTGGCACAAGCCTATAATCCCTACACTCAGGAGTCGGGGACAGGAGGATTGTGTGTTTAAGGTCAACTTGAGGTAAGCGAACAGAAGGGATAATTTAATGGGATCCTGTTTTGGATTCTGTTAAACACACCCCACCATTTTTCTATCCATGCACTTGGCAGCCTTGTTCATTTGGTTACACATGACACACACACACACACACACACACACACACACACACACACACATATGCACACATACACATAGACCTCTGTACAATGTGCCTAGCAACCTCAGGATTCCCCAAACCCCCATCTCTATTTGTCTACACATATCCCCATGTCTGAACAGTAGTATACATTTCTCCATCCCCTGACAGCAGTCACAGTTATATAGTTTCTACGCAATTGTATTCGCAATATGTTTTTATGTGTGAAGAATACAAGGACCCATCCAGTCTGAACTGGTTTTGGATGCATGTGCAGTTAATGCAAACCTGTGTCCTCTAGTGACCTTTTAGGACTAATCGTCTATGTACTACCTCATGTATGTGCATAATTGGGGCGGGGTTATATGATTAAAGTGAAATATATTATGGGAAGAGACAGAATAGAAAACTGATTACATAAGCTAAGCTACCTATTAGAATTGAGAACTGTCCAAACTATGTCTCTCAGTAAGTAACCAGCTCCTGCTCCCCTTGGACCCCATGAAGAGAGACCCCAGGCCATATCTAGGGGGTGTTGAGTGTCCTCAGTCATCCCACTATTAATCTTGACAGTATATCCTTCTTTAATTTGCTCTGATGAAAGGTACCACGCTTCTTTTGTAAATATGTGTGAGCCCTTGTTCTCGGTTCTTTGGATGAGAGGACAAGAACCTGGGAACACCTGCTCCACTCCCCCTACTAATGGAAACAAACCTGCTCTGCATAGAGCAGTGGTTCTCAACCTTCCTAATGCTGTGACCCTTTAATGCAGTTCCTCGTGTTGTGGTGACCCCCAACCATACAATTATTTTCGTTGCTACGTCATAACTGTAATTTTGCTATTGTCATGAATCGTAATGTAAGCATCTGATAGACCACCCCTGTGGAGGACACAACCCACGGGTTGAGAACCACTGACATGGTGGATTACCAGGCCAGTCTTGGCCTCTCCGCGAGACTCAGTCTCAAGAACAGAAACAACAACAAAAGGATCTTCCAGGCACTGTTTCGCTGCACATCCATTTCTGATTTTATAAGATCGCTTGGATTTATTGCTTGCACACTCTCGTCTTCACTAACATGTTACCGTTAACATTCCATGTTCACACCATATGTGTGACACACAGTAAAGCCCACACAGGAGTAGTTAATTCCCGGGATGTTGTTTTCAGCATCAGTAAAGGGATAACATGGAAAAACAAGAGTCTCTTTCGTTCTATCCTTTGAAGAAGCAGATTTCAGCTGGTGGTGTTTATGGCAGGTGTCTTCCCCTCTTAGAAACACATAAGAACTAACGCTTTTCTAAACTGTAAGTTAATGGACTCATCCATACAGCCCAACAAACAAGGTCAACACACACCAAGGGCTACAAGATGACCTGGACTGTGAAATTAAAGATGGAAACGAGAGGAACTCAGTCCCTGATGGGAGGATATTTAGAAATTAGTTAGAATAATAATTAAAATGACAATTTTATTTACTTACAACTGTCTTCGGGCCCATAACAGAGAGTTAAAAGCCTCTGCGAGGCTGTGGCGGAACACGGTGTTACCCATTTCACCCGAAAAGCTATGTACCCCACAACCTGCATTTTAACCTGATATTTTAGGAATACATTTAAGTATTTTATTTCAAACTACTTATTTTGTCTTTATAGCCTTTTTAATCCTAGGTATTAAATGTATAAGGACTTTTAAAGAATTTCCAATGGGCAGATAAAAGCCCTGGGCTTTCCTATTTCTAAACTGTCGTTTGGCAAGAACAATGTACACTGGTGATCACTATACTATGTTAAAGTAGTGAATCACAGAAATACAGCTGGAACCACTAATAAGGAAACTGAAGGAGCAAAAAGTTTGTGGTGTGTGTGTGTGTGTGTGTGTGTGTGTGTATTATGTGTGTATGTATGTATTATGTGTGTATATGCATGTGTGTATGTATTTGTGTGTATGTGTGTATAGATGTATATGTGTGTTTGTGTGTGTATGCATGTGTGTGTTTGTGTGTGTATATGTGTATGTTTGTGTGTGTATGCATGTTTGTCTGTGTGTGTTTGTGTATATGTGTGTATATATTATATGTGTGTTTGTGTGTGTATGCATGTGTGCATGTATTTGTGTATATGTGTGTATGTATGTATGTATGTATATGTGTGTGTGCATGTGTGTGTGTGTGTGTATGTGTGTGCTTTATGTGTCCTGCAGCACAATGTTACTTTCCTTTGTGTTCTCCAAATAAACAAACTGTAGGCACTTTCTATGGGGAAGATGGCAGAAAAATGGTCTCACCATGCTAAAGCAATAAAGCACAGTAGCTGAAAAAAAATATGAAACAATTTCAAATGGACTAAATACAAGTCACAGAGGATAGTGGTTCACGGGAGAGCAGACATGAACAAGGTGGACACCAAAACTGTCCCGGGGCACTGAAAAAAGAGCATTGGGTGACAGGAAGGAAAAGCCAGGGAGAGGGCACCTGCCTTCCTGAGCTTTGGAGAGGACAAGCACAGAGGATGCAGAGAAAAAAGGACCAGAGAGATGCTGGAGGCCTGTGGGGAGCATGGAAAGCCCCTGGCTGTCCACAGGGGCTGATTTGATGAGTGCTGCAGGATTTTGTCAAGTTGGCGATCAATACCAACCATCACAACATCAATTTCAGTGTGATTTCAGGTAGGATATTCCAAAAAGCCTTCATTCCCTACTGGGAAATGATTAGCTCTTCATGCTAAATTAATTTATTTATGAAAGCCATTTCTGCTCAGTAAATTCCCCAAAGGCTGATCCAGACGAATCAAACTGTCCCTGGATACCTTCATTTTGGTTTGTGAATGCGCAATAATACCCATAGAAGGAAAACACCCATTATACCATCCTTGTCTGAAGACTATCTTTTACACAGGTATCTACACACTCTATGAACCTTTCCCTGTCACCTGTCATACTCAGAGCCCACCTGAATGACCTAATCTAAGCTTGACATCTACAAAGACCTTGTCTTCAAATAAAGGTATCTTCATGTATACTAGGGTTGCACATGTCTGAGGTTGGGAGCACAGCTTCACCCTTCACTGGGAACCTGATTTCTTTTAGACCTTAGGTCCTAAATAAGCAATAAGGGAACATTAATGCCTTAAACCACTGTTCTAACAACAGATGGGATCAAGCTGTAAAGCAAGCCACTATTCTGGAGTGACAGTCTTTAGCAGTGGAAGAAGTTTAAGGTGGGAAAGCCTCCACTAGACTGAGAGAGATGTGAGTTGGGGAAGTGGTGGGTGGAGGATGGAAGTTAGGAAAACGATTTTGTTTAAGACTCTACAGAAACTATTTAATCAAAGGAATCATCTAGAAAATGGGAAACTCAATCTGACTGTGGAGATCTTAGTCATTCCAGATTTCTGGGCAAAATAAATAACTAATGTATAATGCAGAATATAAAAGGCTGTTATAAGAAAATAACATGAATTTGTAAAATCAGGTTAATTTTTTTAATTGCCCTGTGATGCCAGCAATGCTGTAGAAACATAATCTTACTCTTGCTGTTGACTTTAATCAATTATCATCTTTGCCTGAGAAGGAAATCTCATTTGAGGGCTTTCTCAAATGATATTAGCCTGTAGGTACACATGGGGGATTGTCTTGATTGTTAATTGAGACATGAGTACCCATTGAGGCAGCATTCCCTGGGCAGGTGGTCCTGGACTATATAAAAAGCTGGTTAATCGTGAGCCCAGAAATATTTCTCCGTGGTTTCTGCTCCACGTTTCTGACCTGACTTCCCTAAGTGATGGACTGCAACCTGGAAGTGTAAACCAAATAGATCCTTTTCTCCTTCAGATTGCTTTTGGTCAGTGTTTCCTCACAGCAAAAGAAAGAAAACTCCAACACTCACCTACACATATCATCATGGTACCAACAGAAAACAATTTAACACTGTTAATTTATCTGAATGGGCTGTTTTTCCAGATCAGATACCGGACTCTTGCCTTATTTTCAGACACATTCTCAGGCCCTGATCCCACGAGCTTTGCTCTCAGAGAAATCATCCGTTCAAGACCCAGATCATTGCTCTGCTGACAGATTTTCCTTTGGGACCAGCCAAGATTCATTTAACCCAGTGCTTTTTGTACTATGGGGCTGCCACGTTCTCTCAATTTAGAAATTTGGATGGTCCCTCACTGGGTATTTCCTTAGGATGAGTCTAAGAGTTCACTTAGTTCTTAGATGTCCCGTTTTTAAACATCCATTTCCAACTTCATGTTTTCCAGCCAGGTGGATGCACATTGCTTGAGTTAAACAGCAATGGGCTTTACACACAGTGCTAGGCTCTGCATGTCTGATGTGTTCAGACCCCAGACAAAATATACCTGGGTCCCTGTAAGAATAATACTTCTGCTGGTAGTTTTCAAACTACAGAACAGGTGACAGTCACACCTAGAGGAACACTGACAGAAAAATGTTAGCACGATATTGTAGCTT
This sequence comes from Peromyscus aztecus, assembly GCA_902168405.1. Taxonomy (NCBI): domain Eukaryota; kingdom Metazoa; phylum Chordata; class Mammalia; order Rodentia; family Cricetidae; genus Peromyscus; species Peromyscus aztecus. The sequence continues at coordinate 13,487 of CABHPQ010165074.1, read as the reverse complement.
GTAATGCCAGGAGCATTTAAACAGGCTGTAAAGGGGACAGAGAGATGGCTGTGCAAGCATGCATATCCCAGTCTGGAGCCCATTGCCCATATAAAAAGCTAGGCTTACCTCTGCAATCCCAGAACTAAGGAGGTAGACACATGTAGACTCCTATAGCTTATTGATCAGCCATCTGAGCCAGTTGGTGAACTCCAGTTTTAGTGAGAGACCTTATCTCAGAGAATAAGGTAAAGAGGGATTAAGTAAGGCACCCAGCTTTGACTTCTGGCATCTGCATGCACGTGTACAGCACACACAAGTTTATATGCTTACATGACGATATTGATGTACTATTGTCCTAGCTAGCCTTGACTGTCAACACAGCCTAGGGTCATCTGAGAAGGGATTTCCCACATCAAATTGGCCATGTATGGGTATGTCTCTGGGGGGTTGTCTTAATTATTAATCAATGTAAGATGGTCCCGCCCAGTGTGGGTGCCACCATTCCTCACACAGGTAGTCCTGGGATATAAGAAAGGTAGCTAAGCGTGATCCTGCCCATGAGCCAGCAAGTACTGTGTCTGGTTCAGTTCCTACCCTGACTTCCCTCAGTGATGAACTGTGACTTGGAAGTGTGAGCTAAAATAAGCCCTTTGTTGTTTTCAGTCAGAAAGTTTTATCACAGAAAGGAAACTAGAACACCACAGACCAAAATATGAAAAAAACAAAATAAATAGAATGTGGTGGGAGAGTTAGATGTGCAGGTTGCATTTCTAAGGACAGCCCAGGGGGCTTAAATTTAAAAAAAAAAAAAAAGCATGATCAAATGAAAGGAATCAGTAGAGGAAGATTTCTGAGGTTAGGAAATTGTTCCATATTATTAGCTATGAGCCCACTAATCCTGAAATTCCCACATGACACAGAAATGTCTTCAAAGGATTGGAGAGATGGCTCAGAAGTTAAGAGCACTGGCTGCTCTTGCAGAGGACCCAGGTTCAATAACCAACACTCATATGACAGTTCACAACCATCTGTAACTCCAGTTCCAGGGCACCGCACACCCTCTTCTGGCCTCTGTAGGTACTGCAGGCATGTGGTACACAGACACACAGGCAGGCAAACACCTATACACATAAAATAAAACAAAATATTTTTTAAAAAAATAAATGTCTATCAAATGTCACAAAATACTGTCCTTAGGATTCATCTGCAAAGCTATCTTAATCAGGAAAATGGGGTTCTCTTCTGAACTTTTTACCCACCAAGGAGATCTCTGAGAATCAAGGGTATTGAAATTTTAGTGGGCTGAGTTTTGTCTTTTCTATTCCCACAACCACTTGGATGTTCGTGATGCATTCATGGGTGTGACAAGGGTGGAGAAGATGTGAAGAGAGCTCTGAATGACGATGTATCTCAGCTTCTTTGTCTCGTCAAGAGACTCCCTTACCTAGACAGTAAAAGACGGAAACCAGATAGCTTTTCAGGAGCTCCTAACAGAGCTTTGCACATGAGCTTGATGAGGGGTCTGGTAACCGAGTGAGATTCTCTTCTGGGTCTATGAGCTCTGGACATTGGTGCTTCAGATACGCACCCTTCACAGCAGAACCTCACTGTCAGCAGCTAAAAGGAGGGGAAGAAGATCTAGAACTCAAAAGGAAACACCTTGGCTCGAACTAAAGCTCCATGTCTGCATCGTCTCCCAAGCTGTTCAATACGCCCATGTGCTTGCTGATCCTGCAACCCATTCTCCACGGAGCAGCCAGAGGGGAAATCTGAAAGCATCCACTGGGCATTTGCCTCTGCTCTGTTGAAATCTTTCAGAGCCTCCCTTTTTAATTAGGATAAAATTCAAACACCTTGTCCCACCTACCAGGCTTCCTGGTCTTTATCTCTGTCACATGCCACCGTCTTCTCCTGCATGCCCTACTCATAAGCACACTGGCTTTTTCATACACAGCTCAGAGAATGTACAGAGTCGAGACAGATGGTACTGTCAGAATGAAGCTCTTCAATGACCACTTAGCCCTCCACCTCAACCCCAAAAGCCCGAAAGTGCAGACTCGGCTTTTTTTTTTTTTTCCAACCATTTCCTCTTGGGTCACACATAGGTGTGGTTTCTATGCTGAGAACACAAGTAGGAAACAATCTGTAATAAAATTGCCCCTGAAAAGCTCTAATAATAATTCTAAACAAAAAAATACGGCACAGAGCAGTTTGTTCTGTGGATGGAGCTGTTTGCTGCAATAAACTACGCCCTGGAAGGAACGAAAATCACTTAACAGGCACTGTGAGAGGAGAGGCTGCGGAAAGACTTTTCTCTATCAGGACGAGCTTTACTTTCACTTCTCTAGTTAAACCTCAGTGGACAAAGGTGCAAAATTCTCCACAGCCCCAGTCTGCAGTTCAGATTCATAACCCACCCCCAGCCTCCATCTAATGCCTCTACAATATTGCCTTGTTACTAGGTCTCTTAAGTGTGGGGGTTAAACTGAGCTCACAGCATCACCCCTCACCCACGGATTAAATACTAATGCCAGCAGCTAAGGGTCTTGGTGATCTTGCTCTCCTCCCTCTAGAAGATTCTCTGCACACCACACGTGGAACAGAAATGTTGACAGAAACATCGCCAGTTCCAAAACAAGGTAACAGCGGCCCGGATTTTCAAAGACATATCCAAAAGCGTATTCAATAATTCATTAAGCTCTCTAACCTTTCCAAGAGCATAAGAAAAACAAAGGAAGACTAGAGAGAGCGGTAGATGTTAGCAGCTGGGGTTCCAGCAATCAAAAAGATAACGGCCGCTAGGTGGCAATAGCACGCAGGCCTTCACTGGCAAGGTGGAAAGATTTGCGGGCCGTGGAGGTCCTCAGAGCTTACATACTGTTAGGGGTATTAGAGCCCCTACCCAGGAGGAAGGACCTCAGAGGAACAGCTGGTGGAGTTGAGAATCACGTGTCCAGGACCTGTTTATTCTCAACACGGTGGGAGTCCCTGGGTCAGAGAGTTTTGAAGCTTAGCGCCCACTTGCGGGTCTTTGCAGTGACGCGTTTCACCTTTTCTATGGCTGGCCGGTGTGCTAGGATACAACTCCTCAGACCTTGCAAAGCAAGCCGGCTCATAAGGGCTAACCACACGCTTCGCAGAGCTGTGTTTGTCGCAACTGTGTGGGTAAAGATCTGCGTGTGGTGTTGCTAGGCTTTGGAGCAAGTGGGTGCTACCCAACAGGGAAGAAGCTGTGTAGAAGAGAAAATCCTTGATGACGGTTGTAGTTCCCAGAGAGGGGATGACACCATGGAGTCTTAGGATGGGAGAAGGCGAAACATAAAGACCCTAGTTTAGTATTGTTGTTGTTGTTGTTATCATTATGGCTGTTTGCACCCAGCAGCAGACCATAAGTTCCTACTTCTCTGACTTTCGTCCCCAGAAGTAACAACCAACTGTGACTCCAGCTCCAGGGAATCCCACGCCCTCTTCTGGCCTCCACAGGCACCTGCACTTACATGCACATGCCTTGCAACAGCCTCTGCACACATATATGCGTAATTAAAGAAATAAAATGTATTTTTAAGATGCTTTCTTTTTAAAAGCTCAAAACATCAAAAGTGTTGCTGTCACCTAGTCTCATTCACCGACACCCCCCCCCCCCACCGCCCCATTCTCAGAACCTGATGTTTTGTGTGGCTGTGGGCTGCATTTTGTTTGAGGATCTAGAAGTGTGTTTCTCATGAACCTTATATTGGTCTCTGGAGGGGAACCTCCACTTTTAGCCGTGGTCACTATTACAGAGACCTGAATGGAGATATGTAGCCTTCAAGCAGCTTTGCTATCTTGACAATGCAATTCTCATTCTTTTCTTTAAAGTGCTGGTTTTATTATCTTTATTGAATTTGTTTGCCACGTGTGTCTATGAATGTTGTCATCGTGCATCTGTGGAGGTCAGAGGTCAACTTGCAGGTGTTCTTCCTCTCCTCCTCTCATGCTGGTCCTGAGGACTGAATCCAGGTGGTCAGGCTTGGCTGCAAGTGTCTTTGACCTCTGAGTCCTCTCTTGGGCCCAGCTCTCCCTCTTTGAGTCAGTGAGAAAAAGACTAGGAAGAGAAAATATAGAAAGAAACCGGATGGGGGACTCCAGATGAATCTTTGAATTTATGTCCCATTTGCCTGCATAGATCACACAGAATTCATAACTCCAAATCCATCCTGCTTTAAGCTGAAATAAATCACCCAGTGATTCATGTCACATTTTTTATGAAAAGAAAGAAAGCAGTGTTACCTGGAAATACTTCCTGTCTTCATTTTGTCCCACAGTGTTTTATAGTAACACTTGATTTCTTTTAAGATGTGTGTGTGTGTGTGTGTGTGTGTGTGTGTAATATATATATCACCTATGCTGAACCATGGACTATGGACCAAACCTCTAACATATGGACTATATATAGCATCAACAATGCTAACCACAGACTGTGATAAAAAATGAATACACATGAACTTGCCCAGGGTAGCAAAGGACCAACCCTGGTTATCACTCCCTTCTTCTCCTCCCTTCTAGCAGGAACACACAGATACACGGATACTGTTGGCCCACAGTTTGGTTAAGCATTGTTTTGGCTTTTTCATTCCACAAAGATCATTCCATTTATTACATTTTAAAATTGACTTAATTACTTATGTATGTAATTATCATGTGTGCACGCATACCATGGTGTGTGTGTGTAGAGGTCAGAGGACAACTTGTCAGCGTCACTTCTCTCCTACTACGTGTGTCCTGGAGATATAGCTCAGGTCGTCAACCTTGGCAGTAAGTTCCTTTCTTACCCACTGAGCCGTGCCATCAACCCCAGGTCCCCCCATTTAAATCTGAACTCAAACCTTGCCCAATCCTCATTTTAATAAGAGCAGCAAAATTCTCGACTCCTTTCACGAGTCCGGTAAATGAGAACAAATACATGAAAATGGAAATGTCTGGGACACTGTAGAACATGAATATCATTGAGTCCTTCTCCTTCATTTGAATGTGGAGGTGGGGTGAAGGAAGATAGACATTTACACAGAGAGAGTGATGGTGAAAGAGACAAGGAGCCTGCGATGAAATCTGAGATGCTCTGCTGTCCTGGAGAAGGGTGGGGTATGAGCACCTGTGTGTGCTGGTGTACACAGTGGGTCTACATGTACACACAGTGGGTCCACATGTGCACACAGTGAGTCTACATGTACACACAGTGAGGCTACATGTGCACACAGTGAGGCTACATGTGCACACAGTGAGTCTACACGTGCACACAGTAAGTCCATATGTGTGTGTTCACAGAGGCCAGAGGAGGAGTTTGAGTGTCCACTCCGTTCCCTCTTCGTCTTACTCCCTCAAGACTGTGTAAGCCGGTCCATTACATCTTTGTGTAATAATACATATTTTATTGGTTCTGCCACTTTAGAGAATGCTGATTAATTAATACACTGTCCTCCACCAGGTCCTCGGGCAAGCTCAGCTGATTCCAGGGCCACGACCTTGAGCCTGAGCTTGTCTCAGGGATTTCATTATTGTGATTAGAAAAAAAACAAAAACAAAAACAAAAACAAAAAACCAGACTCATTGCATCAGAGAATCTGTCTGAATAAGGACGAGTATTGATATCGCCTTTGTGGCTGAGGACAGCAGGTGCCATTCGTAAATCAACTAAGGCAGGCTCAAGTACAGACTTAGAATTTACTAGACTGCCAGCTCTCCCAGGGAGACAACCCTGAGTGGTATAGATGACCATCCAGGCTGAAAACCTTGTTACTATGGTTGTCAGAGTCAGAGCCTGGGCTTTGCAGCCCTAACAAATGAGGCTTGGCTGCTCATCCTCAAAATGCCAGGCAAACAGACAATACTGAAAGGCAGAGAGAAGGATTTATTCAGTGTGGCCACTTTGGGTAGAGAAGCAAATAGAGAAATGGAGTGACCCCCCCCCCAAGTCCATCTTCAGGTTCCAGACATGAGGCCTAGGTCCTGCCCATCACTCACTTATTCTTGACTCAGCTCCAATCTTTCCTGTAAGGTAGTCTGACCAGTCTTTAGAACTATGTGAAATCTCTCCCTGGCAAGCTCTCCTCTGTAGTCAGAAGGTTTCTCCAGTCCCATCAGGCCCCTGCAGTCCCATGGCCCGATTATAAAATAATCACTCAGAAGCTTATATTAATTATAACTGCTCAGCCATTAGCTCAAGCTTATTACTGACTAGCTCTTATACTTAACCCATAATTCTTATCTATGTTTAGCCATGTGGCTTGGTACCTTTACTCAGTTTTGCCTTGTCATCTTGCTTCCTCTGTGTCTGCCTGGTGACTCCTGACTCAGCCCTTCCTCTTCCCAGAATTCTCCTCATCTGTTCACCCTGCCTATACTTCCTGCCTGGCTTACTGGTCAATCAGCATTTTATTAAACCAGTGTACAAAAGCATTATCCCACAGCACTCCTCTGCCTGGCACCAGGCTTCCACCACATCCTTTCCCTAGCATGAGACTCCTGAGGGAATCCAATTTCTCAGGGACCATTGTTTCAGTAGGCTGATAGCTCAAGAGGAGGGATATAAATGTTAGTTTTTTTTTTAGAATATCTCCATTTCTTCCAAGATGGTAAGAGCCTGGTCCATCTACTTGTTTTCTGTGTGACCTTGAGACTATTATTTGATTTCTCTGTGCCTCACTTACCTATAAAATGAGAAAAATGACCATCAGAATGTCGCAAAGCTTTGCCAAGCTAGGGCATATAATGTGCTTCCAACACCATTGGGCACAGTACAAGTGTTAGACAGACTTCAACTGCTCTTTCTACCCAGGTAACGAATAACCAGCTTATGTCATCATCACAGCCTTGAATATTATGTTCTATCCAAAGACGATGGAATCCTAAAATCTCAAACACAGAGTGTCATGACTGCTGATGGAACTAGCCCTCTTTGGGAATCCAAAGTGCTCAGCTTCCCATGAAGTGGGGAACTCACTGCTTTCCTTTGTAGCCTCGGCCCTGCTGGTTCATCTCTGACCCTTTGCTTCAAGTAAATACCTGGGAGGGAAATTGTTGCATCCGGTACCATAGTCATTTATAAATAAGCTTTTCCACTCTAATTGCAAAAGTGTCCTCCAGAAAGGTGACACTAATATGCAGAATTATCAGTAATGACTGAAGTGCCCATTTCAACACAGCTGGAAACTGGGATAGTGGCCCAATACGGCATTTCCCAGTTATATCAATAAAACAACCATTCCAAGCTCCTTGAATCGTTTTATGACTAATGAAGCTGAGTGTCTTCCTCAAATGTTTCATTTATTTCCCATCCCACTTCCTCGCTAATGCCCTTTACTCATTTAGTTGACAAATTTGCTTTCAACTTGATTAATTTACAAATTCTCTGCCTTGAGTCCCATTATCTGCTTTGCAAATATTTCCCCCCCCCCAAAAAAATGTCATTTGCCTTCTTTAGTTTTGTTTTTGGTTGAATGAGATGAACAGAAACTCCGAAGTGTTATACGGCTGAAATTATTCCTTATGATTTTTTTTTAACGTAGCTTTTTATCATACTAAAGCCCCCCTTCTGCCTAAACATCATGTAGATGCACCCTTCTCTTGGTCCCTACTCTTTGCAAGTGATTTTATACTAGCATAGCAAATGGGTTTATGGCACTTTCTTTAGCCCATTAGGTAATAATTCCGCTCATTCTGATAGGACCAGGAGACACTCTACATCCTTGAAGGAAAAACAGCCAATTGAAATCAGAGGATGTTGCTCCGTGGGTCCTGACAATAGTCCTGTATCAGCTTCGTTCTCTCCCATCAACCCTGTATCTTCATGTCCAAATATGGGTACTGTGATGTCTTTCTCAGAGAACGATGGGGGTGGGGTGGGGTCCTGTCATTTGTTGTTCTAAGAAGAACCCACAATTTGAAAGATGCCATGACAGGTTCTAGGTTCCCAGCTAATCATCCAGAAAAGAGCTACAGAGTTGCATGTGCTGAGCATAGTGACTGGTGCCGTTAAACGCACAAGCATGGTGTCCAACATAGATTCAAGAAAGCCCAGGACACCCTGGACCACTGAAGCTAAGCCACATCTGGAGCATTCCCAAGGCGGTCACAGAGACAAAATCCCTGAACCAGCATGGGACAGAGATGTCATGGGAACAGAAAACCCCAAATGTCAGAGAATGAAAGAGTGAAGGCAGATGGTCACCTTGATACAGCCTTGTAAGAGCCTGAACAGAGAACCCAGCCAGGCTTGCTTGGGCTTCTGACCCCAGAAATATCACCACAAATATAATGTAATATATAAATATATGCAGATACATTCACAAACATAGAAAGAGAATTTGCGAATTAATTCTAGAAATGGGAAAGCAACAAGTGTTAATTTCACATGAGCTTATGACATAGGACTCTGCCTCTCAGTCTCTGTCGTTCTCTGTGTCTGTCTGTCTGTGACTGTCTGTCTCTGTCTCTGTCTCTGTCTCTCTCTCTCTCTCTCTCTCACATCTCTCACATAAAGAATTCTTAGAAATGTATATGAATCATGACTGAGACCTGGGATATAATGAGATGAACCTGGACTAGATGAAGGGACATCATAAAATGGTCGAGCCTGGAAAAAATAATATAAATGACAAGTAGCAAAGTAAGTAGTTTTGGGGTGTCTCAAAATAAATATTCAGGGATCTGCACTGACATATACAAAAGGTAGAGAAACAGAGACTCTAGGGAAGAACAATGCCTGAGAGTGTCTGTGGATATCTTTTCTTCAAGGCCCTGGGGCACAAATCCTGCTTCAGGGGACAGCTCATGGAAGGACTGTTGTCCGGGAGAATGGCGAGGTCTTGTCCACTGGACAAAGCCCAATATGTTCTGCTCTTCCTGTCTTCCTCATTGCTTCCTAGTGTGAAAGCCAGTTTTCAATGGAAGACTTTTGATCCACAATGTCTCTCATGCATCCTGTACCATCAGTGTGTCATAGGGGAGGAAGGTTTTCACTGGGTCCAATGTAGAAGGAAACTTCTTTGTTGTTGTTGTTTTGCTTTTAATATTTTATGTGCACTGATGTTTTGCCATGGGTGTCAGGTCCCCTGGAACTGGAATTACAGACAGTTATGAGCTGCTATGTGGGTGGGAATCGACCTCGGGTCCTCTGGAAGAACAGCCATGCTCTTAACCATTGAGCCATCTCTCCAGCCCCGAGAAGGAAACTTCTTGATCTTAAATATGCTCTTCAGGAAGTGAGACTTGGCTTACAGTAAGAACTTGTGAGTATCCCAGACACAGACTGAAAAAGCCAGATAAATATTCTTGTCCTTTCTCTCCACACCCCCCCCCTTTTTTTTTCAATAAGTTCTTACCAAGCAGCCCAGGATGCTCTGTAACTTTCTCTGTAGCCCAGGCTGACCTTGAACTCATGGCTCTCCTCATGCCTCTGTGTTTCAAGAGCTGGGATTACAGAAGTGAGCCACCACATCTGGTTCAAAAGAGATCCTTCCTGATTCTCACAGGAGAATGCATCCCCTCAATACAAAGAGGGATTTCTGAAGTTAACATCTAAGATGTAAGTGGAAACATGCCCAAGCGTTGCCTATGGAGTGAGGGGAAATGGAGTCTCCACATGGACCCTGAAGTGACATCTTCCCCAAATCCAAGAAAAACAGTGATGGGAGTATGATGGGCGTGGGGAACCTACAGAGAACAGCCCTGAGAGGTCCCTCCCCCACCCGCTCTTCATAGGTAAGCCGTCTGTGCACACAGTATCCACAAGGCTCAAAGTGGGTTAAATCAACTCTCGTTTAAAGATGGGAATCATTCATTCTTTAAATGCCTGGTGATGCAGAAAACCTACAGGAGCTTATTTGCAGGAAAACAGAATTAGCATAATCCCCAGGTGCTGCAGGCCCTGAGCGCAGAACCCTAAAGGGCATTTCTGCTCTGAAGCCAGGCTAAGGGAAAACCTTCCCACAATAGTGGATCAGCCACCACATGCTTGTCAGAGCCTGATCTCAGAGAGCATTTGCTTATGGCTAAGTCTTCTCTCATTCTGTGTTTCCAGATAAGATGGATCTTTATGATGTTTAAAATCAAGGCAACAAGCACAGGTAAATTTAGGAACATGGGAATGTAATTGCTTTGGGTCATGTACACCCCTCTTTAACAATACACTAGGCAGAATACTCTTCACCCACAGGCACCATGCACACCCTTCTCAGAGCAATGGGAGATGTCCCACCACCTTTCCTAAGAACCACCAAACTTGCATATGCAAATCCTGGTGTGGAGCAGGGGGGTGATCCAGCCTGAACCAGAACTGGTTCTGAGTGTGTGAGCAGAAAGGCCAAACTGTGTCCTCAAATGAATTTAAATTTTTTAATCCTTTTCATTTGATCTATTTTGATCTTTTTTCTTCCCCCTTCCCTAACCCCCCCCAACAACAAATTTTTTAAAAAGCACACAAAAAATATGGAGTCCATTTTGTGTTGGCCAAACTACTCCTTGGAATGCGGTTGATCTACCCAGTTACTGCCACTGGAGAAAACTGATTTTCCCTTTCCTAGAAGATATCAATTGCACATATCTTCTTAGTTAGGGTGGGACTTCTAGGGAGAATCCTTATCTGCCATCATTGTATAATTGGGTGTGAATATAATTAAAATCAGGTGCATTGTGGGAAGTAAAAGTTCACAGTAGAAAAATGATACTATGACATAATCTGCCCATCAAAATAGAGAACTGCCCTTACTACTTCCTGTCAATCAAAACAGAGGACCCTCACTACCTTCACTGCTTCCCTAGAAACTAAACTCTCCCTTCTTTTGATCATTCTTGAAAACGCCCGCCTACAGCCTTCAATTCCTTCCCAGTCCTTTTCCTAAACCTCATGAAGTCATTATCTCTTGTCTGGAATTGCCCCCCTGAATACCCTTGCTGTGTTGAGTCCTACCTTGCTGCCCTCCAATGATGCTGCATGCAGATCTCTGTTCTGGAACTTTCATGTAGTGTGTCTAAATAAGCTGTGGGCAACTACTGGAGGAGAAGAGTTGTGTCTCATTTACACCTGGATTTTCAATGCTTTGCACACATTCTGTCCAATGATGACAATTCAATATACACGTTGACTGATAAAATTAGAAAATGACAGCTCCTAATCCAGGTGATATTTTATTGCATTTATCAGTAAAAAGCCAAAGAAAGAGACTATCTTGTTAACTTAGGACCTGAGATGTGCCAGGCTCTGGATTCTGCTATATTTATGGTTTAGGAAAAGTTTGTAATGATCTACCAAAGCTACTTCTGAGCAAACACATACTTCATCAGCCATGACCAGGGAGCTCAGTTCTTTCCCTGGGGGAGCTCAGTTCTTTCCCTGGGCTGGTTTGGCGTGGTGAACCTGCAGGGTGTTGAACAGATGGAGGCATTTATTTCTTTCACCTAATCACAGGTTCTGGCTTAGAAATCCTGTTTGGGGTACCTGTTGCTAGCACATTTTTTTTCTTTTACTTTTTTTTTTTTTTTTTTTTTAGTTAACTTTTTTTTTCAAGAATGTCATACACGAGCACTGTAATTACATCCTTTCTTCCCCTCCCTCTCCTCTTCCAATTGCCCTGATGCCCCTCACTCCTTCTCACATGTATGGCCTCTTCTTTAATGATGGTTGTTACACTCATGGACTGAGTCCATTTAGTGTTGCTGCTGCATACATGGATACACAATTGGGACTGGTCAGGAGGCTCTTGCCTGGAGAAAATGGATTCTCTCTCAGCAGTCCTTGACTGCCTATAGCTCTTCATCTAGGTGAGGAACCTTGTGAAATTCTCCCATCCACATTTGCATATCAGCCATTTAGGTGGCTCTGTTTTTGAGATTTCTTGGAGATTGCACATTTTTCTTGCCTGTGTATGTTGGCTAGAATATGCTTGGGAAAAGTCATTAGCATGAGATGTTTTTCATAGATTAATTAATGTTGCGTGTGACAATAGGGAATCTTACTGATGTAGCCAGTGTGGGGTGTGTGTGTGTGTGTTTGAGAGAGAGAGATAGACAGACAGAGAGAGACCAAGACACACAGAGAGAGACAGAGACAAAGAATCCGGGGATGCACACATATATTGTTGGCCCTCACTTTCCACCTTATTTGAAAATTTTTCATCATTGCTGCTCATGCCGAGCTAGCCATCTTGTGAACTCCTGGGACTTTTCCCATCTTCTCAGAGAAGCTCTGGGATCAGAGCTACATGAACTACTCATCCGGTTTTATGTGGTTTCTGAGTCTCCAAACTCAATTCCTTGTGATGGTGGGTGCAGCAAGTGTTTACCCACTAAGCCATCTTCCCAGCCATGAAACACTGCAATTTTTTTTCTTTTTTAAAATATTGTACTTATTTTTGCCTGCATGCATGTTTGTGTGCACCATGAGATACAGTACCAGAGGAGACCAGAAGAGGGTGCCAGATCCCCTTGGAACTAGAGTTACAAATGGTTATGCGCCTTCTTGTGGGTGCTGGGAACTGAACCTGGGTCTTCTGGAAGGGCCATCAGTGCTTTTAACCACAGAGCCATCTCTCCAGCCTGAGAGAGACAGTGAAGCGTTATTTCTAATCTAAGCACAGTACAGTCAAGCAGCTTTCCACTGTGAGAACAGATGGTCCTTAACTGCCTCAGCCAAGACTGACACAAACCACTTCTTGTGGCTAGAATCTGCAGGTGAGGAATACATGGACAGCCTCTAGCCCTCCCTTAACACCAAAGGATGTTGAGAAAGCAGGGCTGTATGAGGGTATTTGCTGGACAGGATCAGGAAGGTCAAAGAATGTCAGAATTCTTTCTAACCACTGAAGAGGAACAATTGTTTTGCCTGAAAATATTCATCCTTTTGTAGAACCTGATTTCTTGTCTTTTTCTTAATTCATTAGAAAATTTCACCTTAAATACAGATGTGTTTGACCTCATGTCACAGTGTGATAATTATTTCAAACAGTGTGATGGCTAACCTTGGTGGTCAGCTTGATACATCTGAGAAGAAGGAACTTCAGTTGGGGAATTGCCCCCATCCAATTGGCCCATGGGCATGTCTGTCATGCATCTTCTTGATTTATAATTAATGCAAGAGTGTCCAGCTGGTTGGGTAGTCTTGGGCTGGAACTGGACCTGAGCCTGGGAACAAACCAGTAGGCAGTGTTCCTTCCCAGTTCCTGCCTCAGCTTCCCTTGATGATGCATGAGGCCTATAAGCTGGAATAAACCATTTACAACACAGGCTGCTTCTGGACATTGTGCTTATCACAGCAACAGGAAGGGTGAAGGGGAAGAGGGGGCTTCTGGGTACCATCACACAGAACAAACAGTAGATTCACATAGAACATGTGCTGGCCTCTGTTTTCTGAACCCATTCTTTCACTATTTCTTCTTAGTCTTGTTTTGTTTGGCTGACAAAATTGAAGGCAAATTTCTCTTTAAAAATGAAACTTAGGGTAGTAGAGATGTTTCAGAGTTGTTTGTGCTCAG
>CABHPQ010165073.1:0-51689 GCA_902168405.1 Peromyscus aztecus | reverse complement strand
AAGCCAAGCAGCGATTTGTTGATTTGTTTTTTATGATTGGTTTTGTGTACACGTACTTGGACTGTGTGGACTGTAGAGTTTTGTTCCCGGTGTTAAAACTCGAACATCGGTGTTGACCATTAAAAACTTTCCGTGCTGTGTCACGGCCCCCTCTAAACATCAGATGGTATAGTCATGCCAAGTGCAAGGAGAACACCCTGGTGACCTACCTAGTCTGTGGTGAACAGCCGAAAGATTCCCGTTTTTTAAATGAAGATTATAGGAGATTTTGTTTTTCAGCTTACCTTTTTACCTAAAGACTTTTGTCTTAAGTTGGGATGCGACAGTGAACTAAAAACAAACAAACAAACAAACTTAGGTGTTACTGGTCTCTTGTTTACAAAGTCATGTTCTCCTTGGTAACCCACTTTATGCTTGAGCTCATTTGGCTCCTAATTTGCCGAGTTGGCTACTAAACCCCCCATCTGTAACTTCTCTGCAGCTCTGGATTTGTTTTCTTTTTGACAGGTGACATGCTGATTGTTGAAGAAGACCACAGCAGACCAAAGGCTTCACCTGCCTTTTCCAAACACGGTGCTCCTAGCTATGTCCGGGAAGCTCTGCCTGTGCTTACCAGAACCGCAGTCCCGGCAGACAACTCTTGCCTCTTTACCAGTGTGTACTATGTCGTGGAAGGAGGAGTCTTGAATCCAGGTTGTGCCCCTGACATGAGATGCCTCATAGCACAAATCGTAGCAAGCGATCCAGACTTCTATAGTGAGGCAATACTGGGGAAAACAAATGAGGAGTATTGTGAATGGATCAAAAGGGATGACACTTGGGGGGGAGCCATTGAGATATCCATTCTGTCTAAGTTTTATCAATGTGAAATATGTGTAGTGGATACACAGACCGTCAGAATTGATCGTTTTGGGGAAGATGCGGGGTATACTAAAAGAGTGCTGCTCATCTACGATGGCATCCACTATGATCCGCTTCAGCGTAACTTCCCCGATCCAGATACGCCTCCTCTGACCATTTTCTCCTCAAATGATGACATTGTTCTTGTACAAGCCCTGGAGTTAGCTGATGAAGCTAGAAGAAAGAGACAGTTTACTGACGTAAACCGCTTCACCCTGAGATGCATGGTGTGTCAGAAGGGGTTAACTGGACAAGCAGAAGCAAGGGACCATGCCAAGGAGACAGGCCATACCAACTTTGGAGAGGTGTGATGTGTTCATGATAAGAGTTGGAGCCTACTACCTCACAGATCCAGAAGGCTCTGGGTTTTCCAATAAGCTATTCATAACCCTACAGAATAGAAGAACACAGTGCTTGGACCATCTTTTAACTTAACCAGTGTGACTGACACTGAAAATCCTTGTTAAGATTAAAATTAGTGTGCAAGTTTACAGATGTGTGGCTACACTAGTGGCATGCCCTCTGTCTACTAGGGTGACGGAATAGGTGGCTTGGGCCGCTGCTGATGCTGACCTGAAGACTGGATTCTATTATAAACCAGCACCTAGCGGCTTTAACTTATAGAAGAAAACATCCTGTTTTAGGTAATGTGGAAAGCCTTGTGGAGGGTCACTGGACATACACCGCAGTGTCTCCAGTAGTTGATTCCTTTTAATAACTTTGAATGAGTTAGTAGTTTCTAAATTCTGAATTGATTCATCCAATGAAGACACTCAGAATTGTCAAAATTTTTTTATATTGCAATTTGGTAGACTTTATAAGTGTATCTAACAACTTCTAAGTGCATAAAAAGTAATTTTACAGGGATGTGTGTGTTCCTGGAGAATGTTATCTAAACAGGAATGGGGTCCTGTTGAAGAGTCCTAGTGTATAGAAGTGGAATGTATAAGGGGGAAAGGTGCCTGACGCAGCTTCCTGAAGCTTTAAAAGACCGTTGGCCTCTTGTTTTAATGCAATTCACTGTTGGTGTTTGTCACATTAGATACATTTTTTTAAATGAAGCAGGGTATGCCTTTTTAATTGCTAATTTATTTTAGAATTCAAGAAGTATCTTGAAATTGTGGTTTTTGTTTTGTTTTTTTCTTTTGCTGTTTTACATATGTTTGTCTGAGGGGATTTAATTCCCTCAGCTATTCGCTGAAAGCACTTCTTACAAACAAGTCTTCCTCTAAAGTGTCAATGGTATGCTTTTGATTGATTTCATAGATAACAGTGTTCAAAGCTCCACTTTGATATTTTGGATAGTCCACATTTCTGCAAGTTAGTACTCTGTTTACCTGTGATCTTTGACTTTCAGTTTTTAAATAATTGGTTGGGTTTGTTTTACTTCCAAAATATAAAAAGTTTTAAAATCTTTGCCTTATGCAGCTCTCTCAGAATACTGCTACCTGGTGACAGATATGTAGCCATTTGCTTGATGGATTGATCCTCAAGGCACACCCACTCAAACTTAGCTTCACTATAGAATCTTCCAGGTAAAGTCTTCTACCTCTTAATTCTTCTAAAGATCAGGGATCTTGAAGTTCCAGTGTGGTGTGTATTCTGTCATACAATGTAAAGAGGCATACTGTTGTGAAGTTTTGTTATCTTAATCTCATTTAAGTAGCTCAGACAACCATCGGTGTACTTTAAAGCACTTCCATCTTTTCCCATGTATCTTAGCAAATGTTTTCAAATTAAGGTCAACCCTTAGCCTTTTACTAGGCTGTGGTAACCATATAAAATGAAGGAATATTAGAGTGAACAGTCTAGAGAGAAACTTTGTTCCTTTAAGGAACAGTTGGACAATTCACAAAGTATGCTTCAGTCATCAGATGACATTCTTTCTTGCTTTGAGACAGGGTCTCTCCCTATGTGTTTCTGGCTGGCCTGGAATTTGCTATATAGACCAGTCTCCTCAAACTTGAAGTAATCCTTCTGCCTCAGCCTCCTAAGTGTTGAGATAACAAACAGGGACCACCATACCTGGCCAGATGGCTTTTCTTGAATACCCTTTGTGCACATAGCCAGTCAGGCAATGTCATATAAACTGAAAATACTTCATTTTTGTTTTTTTACTGAGCCTTAAAGATAGCATGAGTGAGCTTAGGACACTGAACATTTGGCATTTGTGACATGTGCAAATGATTTCACAAAAGTCTCTTTGGTCCAGATGATTTTTTATCTCTTTTATTTCCTCTATAAAATATTTAATTTAAAACTGTATATTAAAAGTGTAACACTGGGTAACATCCATCAAATTGAGTTTTATGCATCATATTTATAAAGTTTGCCTTCCTGTACCACTTGAGCATTAATTCAATGTTTCTAAAATTTTGGATCCAGAAGTTTGTTCATGCAACAAGTATTTATTGAATAACTTATAATGTGTCAGGCATGTTCTATTTTTTGAAGATAAATTCCTGTCATTTTTAAACTAAGTCTATGTTATCTACAGAGAAGGATTAGTTTAGTAAATGTAAAGAAAAGAATGAGTACTGGTGTCTTAAAAATCAAACTCTTCGTTCTAAGTGTTTTTTATACATCTTGTTTAGTATTTATTTAGGGGATTACTTCTTGTCCTATTTTATCTTTTACCTGATTTGTCCAGTTGCCAGGTAGACACTGATAGTCAAATGGCTTTCAAAAAGGCTTTTAATGATTTGCTGACATGAAAACTGGTTTTAGAGTAGTGTTCTGGTTGTAGAACATTCAAGGTGAAGCATTATATGCAAATTATTTCATTATAAATTTATGTTCAGTATAAATACAAGCTAGTAAGCCTCATAGAATTTAAAGGGTTTGTTGTTGTTTTATATTTTTCCTGTGCTTATTAAGCTCTTGAAATTATTTATTAATGTGAGTAAACTCATTTTGAGAATTTTGAAAGATCTGTGAATTTAGTTGTACCCTAACTAAAAGCAACTTTGTCCTAATGAACCCCTTCCTGGTTGTCCAGTTGTTGCCTGTCCTCCAGGAGTTTCTTTTTTAGTTCAAATGAGACAATTTATATTAGTGTGAGAGAGTAGGAGTGGTAGAATAACAATTACACTTTTTTCCCTACTACTCCATTCTGCCCTCCTTAGTCATGGTCCATATGAATGTCCCTGGGAGTTTTGTGATGTGACAGCCATATGAAGACATCCGGATGTTACCACATCTTTTGCTAGTGATTCATGGTTGGTTTCTTAATTGCTCTCTATGAATGAGAAATGGACATAAACAAATGGTTAATGGCCAACTTAGCCCTGTTGTTAGGAACTAATACCATTATGCCATTTGAATATCCTGTCGAGTTCAAGTCCCAGAAAACAATCCAAAGATAACATTCCTTCCCTACCTATATAGCCCCTAACTGTTCATGCCTAACTTGCTTGTCTTCTAGCTTCTTCCTTCAAGCTGCCCTAGTTGAATTTTCCGTCCTTTAGGAAAATGTACGGTAGGCTGTATGTGAAATTAAGCAACAGTGATCCATATACACACATTGTATAACACACGTTATATATTAAAAATCAGGTGGCCTTCTTAAATTTACATATACTAAATTACATTTTTCATGTGTTGAAACCTTATTTTTGCAGCACTTTAAAAATTAGAGAATAAAAGTTTACATAGCCTTCTAGAGATCTTGAGGACAGGAAAGATACAACCTTGAGCTGCTAGCCATCAGTTATTACCATAAGTAATTATTGTATCTTATGATAAAGTCTAATTTCAGTCACTGTTAGGAGAATGGTCTGTGCCCTAACATATGAAATGTCACTTCTGTAATGTGATTGTTATCACTTGTTTTACAGTATTCAAATTTTGTTTACACCTTAGAGTTTTTAAAAGAGTAGATTCATGAAACCTTTCATTTTTAAGTAAGCATATTTTAGGGAAATTGATTTTTGAGTAAGATATGCAAGCAATATTTGTAAACCTGAAGGAACACTTGATTTGAATAAGCTAGTTTGTTTCTCATAGTGATAGGCACCCAACCAGGGCTTTGTGCTTGCTCACTGATCAGCATCCCCGGCCCCAGGTTTTTTCTTAATAACCATTGTAATATGTCAGCACATCCAACTCAATGAATGTAAGATGGTCTTGATTGTGGTAAAGTTTTTTTCTTCAAAAATTAGTTAGCATTTTGTTTACAGTACTTTAAATATTTCATTTGGAAAACAAAGTCTTATGTTGGTACTGAATTATGGGGTGTTTACATCTTAATTTAATAGAATAAAGTACTACTAAAAAGGAAATGTATATGGCCATGAATGTAAGCATTTTGCATGGCACACTTTTTTACTTTTGTTTTTGAACACATTGACCTGTACGTAGGAATTTTCAGTATGGTGAAGGTATGATTTGGTTAAGTTATAGGTAAAGAAGTTAAGAATTTCTACTGAGATGTTGTGACTTGGCACCAGAACTGGTATAGAATGTTTAGTTGAGTATAATCCCTAAGTTACTTAAAGGATAAGGGTTTCCAGTTCACATTCCATGCCATTCAGGACTCAAGGTGTCACAGGAAATATATACCAAATTAATTTTTCCATAAGAATGCCTAATAAGTACATAAAGGTTGTCAAAATGATATGAAATGAAAAATAGTCTATAGTGACTGTATTAACACAGTAGAGGCAGAGCTCCTTAAATAAAAAAACAGCCATAAAGCCTGAAATACAGAGCTCTAGAACATATTTGCAAAGGGGCCAAACAGAAAAAGAGTTGTTTTCTTGGCATAAGAAAATGTGTTCTTAGTGAAGATGGACAGTATTGCTTTCAAATTGTTCCCTTGTCTACTTGCCAGCAAGTTTTCAAAGTTCGTGCACTGCTGCTATCTGGAAGATGTCTAACTTTATTTAATACAACTCATGATTTTGCCTTTGTTATTAAGATGCATTAATTTTATTTATGACATGTGATTTTTCAATATCTAAATGTATGAAGTGACTTGTTTTAAAGGAATAAATGAAGTGAAAACATTGTTGTGTGAGCATATTTTGGGGTCAGGGCAAAGGGCCAGTGAGAATACTACACTCAAGTTACATATTACCAACCCAGACCACAGCTTGGATTTGTGTGCCTGATTCCCACGCCCTTTGAGTAGTTAAGTGTTTCTCTTTTCTGGTGCCAAAAGTCATTCAAAATTTCTCTACACTGACTAAATTTCTTTCTAAATCCCCTGAAGTTTAAATTCAGTAACCTTTGCTAATGGATTGTTTAAATGGAAAGATTGAGTGTACCTGTTTTTACTAGAACAGATTCTGGATAGACTTACATCTGTTTGAAAATGGTAGCTTCTCTATAATTTTTAAGTGTCAGCAGTTAAACATTAGAAACCCTGGGGTTGTTAAGGTTGGCCAGAGCTTGGGTTTTCTAACTTGACCTAAGTCTACAAATACAACCCACAAGAAACTGACAAGAATAGAAAGAAATGGGTGCTTTAATATTTTAAAAAAACTCAAATACTGTGAAGTCTCCTGCATTATGGGAATGATAGTAGAAGTCAGATGGTCTCTTACTATCTTGAAAAATATTTTAATACCAGCTATAAAATAATTACAAAAGAGCCTCTTCCTCCTTTCAAATGGTATTACAATATTACACACACACACACAGTTTTTTTTTTTTTCCCCTCTTATCCTGTTAAAGTTTGGAAAAGAGAGTCTTAGATATGGTAGAAGCTGCAAAGCAGGATATCCATTTGTGACAGATGCATACTTTTTGAATTGATTAAGATCTTATATCTCCAAACCTGAAATAAGGCAATCAAGAAACAGAAGGTCCACAAATACACTTTGTTTTGAAATTTTGTTCTGATCTGGATGTCTTTTTGTCTCTCTTGCAATGGCACCAAGTACCAGCTTAGACTGAGTAACTGAATGTGACAAGAACTATAAATCGGATGCGTTGTTGCTCACTTCAGGGTATAGCATACTGGGGTTTTAACCTACACTGGGTATAGCCCTTGTTCTCTTGTTCTGTTCAGCTGTCACAAATCCACTCAACCTTTCAGCATGTCAGCTACCCAGTCTGGAATAGACATCTCCGGAAGAAACATGGTCCCAAGTGTCAGGCACAACATACCATACCTACCCGTTCCCTGTTCCAGGCCTAATAATTTACCAAATTCTTTATTGCCTTTTTGGTTCTTCATTACTGCAGCAGGAGGCTCATTTGAGTTACTTGGCTCAACATTTCTAGAAGTGAATGCCTGTAAGATTACCTTTCTTATGATTGTCAACACAACTGCCTTGAAACTTAAGCGGAGGGTGGATTATAACTTGAAAATGGTAGATAGAGGAGGAGGAGAAAAGAGTAGAATTTGTCAGTTTGGGATGTAGAGTGTTCCAGAAAGAAAAGTGCTTAGCAAGTAATATGAACATACCTATCACAGTTCTCATTCATCTTTGTGGATATTGTATTGAAATATCTACCCAAATTGTAGGCAACTTTTCACAACTAGAATTCCACACTTTTTTGAATTCCACACCTTTATGAATGAAACTGCTTCCTTCTGGGGCTAGGAAATCAATGCTCCCTATAGTCTTTATTGAATTACTTTTTCCACAGCATGAATATTACAGGAAAAACCAATCAAGATTATTTTTTTGTTTGTTTGTTTTTTTGGTTTTTTTTTTCGAGACAGGGTTTCTCTGTGTAGCTTTGGTGCTTTTGCTGGATCTCACTCTGTAGCCCAGACTGGCCTCGAACTCATGGAGATCCTCCTGCCTCTGCCTCCAGAGTGCTGGGATTAAAGGCATGCACCACCACTGCCCGGCCCAATCAAATTCTTAAACCTTCAGAATATGGCACAGACTGAATTATGACCTTTTGCAAAAGTACCCTCCCTCTAGGTTCATTTAATATCAAAACATCCAGTTTGTGGTTTTGTTTGTTTGTTTGTTTGGGGTGGCTTTGTTTTGTCTTCCTTAAAGAGTCTCACTGTGTAATCTAGGTGGGCTCCAACTTGAGAACCTCGTTGAGTTTGTCCTCATTTCCTAAGTGCAAAGATTATAGGCATGTACTATCGTGCCTACCTCCGGTTTTGACTTTCTTACTTAAAATGAAAACTGAGAAAATGATTTTTGTCTAAGAGAAGCTAAGTTATTTCAAGTAAGCTGCTAAATCCTTCCTGAATTCTACTTCTTGGGCATGGAGTCACATATCTCAGGATTACAAAACAATGGAGATTCACTGAGTGAGCATTCTTGAATGGTAGAGTTGTGTCAAACTGCCCTGGTTGCTAGATGCACTCGAAGGAAAAATAAAGACACAGTGCTGTAAAGAACTAGAATGTAGGTTCCATGAAGAAAATAATGGGGTGGGAACAGCAAATTAAAATTGATGAGTCTGGGAGAGCCTTTTAGAAAACATGGTATTAGGGATGAAAGCTAAACTAGACGTCGTAATTAGTCCTTTAAAGTGTAGGAAGAGCATCCGAACTAGGAAGTGGCAGCATCTGTAAACTCAGTACTGTGAGAGGGATGGAAGTATTCCCCTAACTGTCTGGTCATAGGACAAATGAGGGAAGAGGGAAATAGATGCTTTTAGAAGTGGACGAAGACCTACATTTGTGCTGTCTTTGGCTATCTTAAGCCCTTGTTCCGTGTGTGTGTGTGTGTGTGTGTGTGTGTGTGTGTGTGTGTGTGTGAAGGAAATAGACATTGACCTTGATGTTTTTTGTAGAGTGACTGAAAGGACATAAAAACATTCCAGTGAATCATCAGATCTTTGTCTCAAACGAATTTTATTAGCTCTTAACTAGGAAGTCCAAGAACTTTTGACATGACTAGAAACAGCTTCAAATAAAGTCTTTGACTCTTACAAACATCATCATCATTGTGGAACTTTTTAAATGCTAGAAAGGGAGAAGGGCCTAACATTTAGAATCAAATATGTTGGAGGCTCTTCGACAGCAATACTGGAAGCCAACAGAAGGTAACTTAAAACTGTGTGTGCAGCCACTCAAGTACAGAGATAACAATAAAGTTCTTTTCAAACACACAGGAGTTTAAGCATTTGTCCTTAGGAAATTAATAAAAACTGCTGTGCCAAGAGAAGAGGACAAACACAAGAAAGAGGGTCTACACTCCAAATAACTCAACAGAAAATGGATTTCTCCCAGTTATTTGATGAAGATAACAAAATGACAGCCATTGACCAGCCTACAGAACACTCTTCCCCAAACTGATGCAGGTGTGGAGTCGGAAGGAAATTTTTCTTCAGGATGAAATTAATAGAAAACAATGTATATGTGAGTGTACTGAGAGGGAATTCACATAACAGATCAGGGTGAAGGGTCCAGAGATACACAGAAAAGTGAGCATGTTGTATCTAATAGCTCAGCTGCCAACAGGTGTGTGATAATAGGAAACTGAATGAGTGCGTGTGCGTGTGTGTGTGTGTGTGTGTGTGTGTGTGTGAGAGAGAGAGAGAGAGAGAGAGAGAGAGAGAATATGAAGGTGAGAATGTGGGCATAGATGTGATAGGAACAAACAGTACTGTGTAAAAAACAAAGCCATCTTCTTGCTCAGTAGAAAGAAGATGTCCGTACCCAATCTGTAAACATAAATTCCAAATTTCCTCAGCAGGTGGGCCAGAGAAACCTCCGAAAAGAAATAGGGAAGAACCTACTCCTGGAAACTACTTAGCAATTAAGTAGTGTCAGAAACTAAAGTCTACTTTAGTATATGTCTTAGTTTCCATTCATATTAGGCTTAGTAAGACTCATCCTTTGATGAGAGCTTGGAGGCTTATTAGCTGTGGCTATTCTAGAACTTATAGCCAAGTTATACTCTGGAACCCATTCCTCGTCTTTCCTTATTTAGGATCAGCTCTGCATTCCCCAGCCTCTACTTAACTGTAAACGTTTCCTTTCTGCCAGTATCTCAGAGGTCACACTTAGAGCCCCAGCGCATATCACCACAAAGAGATGGGGCACCAGGTGTTTCCTGAGAGTAAAGCAAACAATCTTCCTTCAAGAGAAAAGGAAGGAGGACACTGACCAGTGGAGCGTGCATGAGTATGAAGAGTTTGGATGGAGGCCCACAGCTGGTCTGCGGGCTGACTTTGTAAGGAACCCCGAGGAGCCAGTGTTATGTATTTTAACTTCAAGTGTGGATGTGTGTGCACACACCTGCCCATACTTGGGTCACCTAAGTGACTGCCTCACTCACTGAGTCAGGCTGACTGAGGAGGGAATGATAAAGTGGCCTTTAAGTTAAAGGAGGCCACTGTACCACAGCAGGGACAAGGACTATGGCGACAGAGTCCTGGAAGCTGATCTGTAATCGGGTGTCAGAATCAGATCATCGAACAAGAATTCATTTCCAACTCTCAGCAGTATCTCTCCAGACACAAATGACCTACATCGGCCATCAAGCTTTATTTCAGGTAGTTCTGACTTGGGAGTCTTCCCTTGTCTGTAGTCCAGGCCACCTTAATTCACTTGGAACCTTGGAGGTTCATATGTTTCCAAACAGAAAGTAAAGCAAAGTAAAACCATGCTCAATTCCAGAGAAATTGGAAGACCTTGGAGAGCAAGAAAGACCAGAGTTAGGATAGTAGTTTATTTCAACTAGGACATATGTGCGCTTTGAGGACTGGGGAGAGGAGCTGAGGCTTATACGTAATGTTTTATAACTGAGTAGTTGACAGCAGGGTGCTGTGCTCAGGTACCTGAAATGTTTCCCAAGACGAATGTCTAGGGTGAAAGAGAAAATAAAAGGATTATTGTATTTTATTTAAAAGTCACCTGGAGGGGTGGGGGCTGGAGAGATGGCTCAGAGGTTAAGAGCACTGGCTGCTCTTCCAGAGGTCCTGAGTTCAATTCCCAGCAACCATATGGTGGCTCACAACCTTCTATAGTGAGATCTGGTGCCCTCTTCTGGTGTGCAGGCAGAACACTGTATACATAATAAATAAATAAATCTTAAAAAAAAAAAAAGTCACCTGGGAAAAGATAGGGAACCCTCCCAATATTATTCTAATTTTATTATAAGTTGAAAAATTGCCTGTTTGCAGTCTTTTTGGAGATTCATTGAATTTTTGCTTGTATTTTAAGCAAATGTGTAAATCACTCATCTATATAAACCTGGATCAAATCCAGCAACTCCAGCCATGGGTGGAGCTCCAGTTGCAATGAATTGATGTGGAGATCCCTTCCTGTTTTCTCAGTATTATGACATCACATATGTTTGATGATGTGTTAGAAACAGAGGTCATAGCCCTGAAGATCTTAGTCATCTGTGACCCATATGATGCTGACAGGGTACTGGGTTGTCCCAAGCTTTCTCAGAGTTCCTTCCACATTATACCTCATCTTGGCCCCGGGATAATGTAGTTATTTCCCTCCCGCCTATGATCACAGGGAAAAGATGGAAACCATGTGTCATCCTAGAAAACATATGAACATCTATCTGCAAGTCAGAAATGAAATAGAGAATGGCACAAATGTTAGAATTAAGGATGCAAAGTATCTGTGCACTGGGGAATTTTTTTTTCCCAAAATCTAGGCAGACTGGGATCATACTGGTACCTGTCAACTGTGATGGTTGATATTGTCAGTTTGACTGTATAGGAAATAAGTGGTGGGGTCCCTCTTCAGGACGAGCTGAGTTCAGAGCTCTGCGGTCACAAATGAGCACAAAGCACTAGACCCCTTCTCCCCTAGCTGCCCGCTGGTGCCTGCTTGTCTCGGAACTCTGAGAGCTGGAAAGTGACAGCTATGTGACCATAGCTGAGCCCACCAACAGAAACGAAGGCATTCTCAAGCCCCAAGATACTCATTTGATAAGGCTTTGGTTTCTCTCAAACCAATAGAACAGGGAATTGGGGAGGAGTCCAAGCTGGAAGAGAATAAAGATGGTAACTCTGGGTACCAGCACATAGGAAAAAGCCAGAATTACACAGAAGCAGGGACTTTACAAAGCACTGTTCCCTGTCAAAATGCCACTCCAGCTGTTCTTGCTGTCGCTACACTAGTGTATTAAAAACCGTTTCATTTCACTAATCCCTTGAAATTGTTTTTGCAGAGTGGGGGTCTTGCTTCTTGAATCAGGATCTAAACTCTTGTAGGAAACAAGACTCTGTGCATACCTGTGAGATTTTACCTAGATTAGGTTGAGTTGGAAACACACACCCCCACCCCCCATTCCCCCCCTCCACCCTCCCCATACTAAATGCTGGCAGGACAGTTCCAATGACTGGGGTCCTGGAGGACTGAATAAAAAGGAGGAAATAAGTTGACCACTAGTGATGTCTGCTTCCTAACTGGACAAATCGTCTAACCTCCCTATGACGTGTGGATAGTAACAATGCCAATGCTTTTAAGTTGGAGCAAAAATTAAATAAGACATGAAAATGCTTAACATAATACCCAACACACAGCAAGGGCTTAAATTGAGCAATCCTTGCATGATTGATTCTGAGTTTCCTTTTTGCCCTTTTACTGCCAGCAAGTGAAATACCTTTAAAGTTGGTAGTTCTTAGGGATAAGCTACCTTCAGGGAACTAAGGCCACTTCTGGACAGAAGTCCTGCCTGGCATGAGCAGCCTCTACCTGGAGGGAGATTGCTTCCTGAAAGCAGGAGATTCCTCCCATACGCACCAAACATCTCCCCACAAGAGAAGTACTTGCTAGACTGGTGGGTAAAGCTGACTTTACATGTACAATATGTCCATTGCCACCTTCCCTAAGCAGCCAAAAGGGACCAGAGACCCAAATGACAGAGTTCAAGTTCTCTCCTTTCTGGCTGTTGGTTCTAGCGTTGTTGTTGTTTGTTGTTGTTTAAATCCGGAAAAGGACTTCCTAGAGGAGGGAGAGAAGGTGGTTCTATTTCCCCAGAAGGAAAAAGGCCAGGACGGCCGTCAGCAAGCCCCGGGGAATGGGTGACTCAGCTCCATCCCTAACCTGGAGATCCCCAGCCTCCTCTGGACAGGAAACTGTCCCTGGCTGAGCAGTTAGTTAGAAAAGCCGGTTATAAAACTAGCCACCAATCTACAGCGCGAGATCCAGGACAGGCACCAAAACTACACAGAGAAACCCTGTCTCGGAAAAACCAAAAGAAAAAAAGAAAACAAAACTAGCCACCAGAATGGTAGCCTGGAGAATACTCCCAGCTTCCAGTGGAGGAAGGCTGGTCTAAACAGGAAACCTGGTTCTCAGCAGGCCCATAGAAATGCACAGTGGCCAGCTGGACGGTTGTGTTCCTTTCAAGGAGGAAAATCAAGCACCACTGGCCAACTTCCACCCCGTCAGACTCTCCTTTCTCCATTCTCAGCTCAAACCAGCGCTTGCCTTTTACTACTTCTACCCTTCTTTTTTAAAGCTCTCTATTGGCCCTAAGCCAAAAAGAAGGCGGGGGCAGGAGGTGAATGGCTAAGGCAGAGAAGCACCACCCACTCATTCCCCTCCTGAGTCCTCCCTGACTGAACAGCTGGAATGAGGAGTAGGGAGAGAAGCTAGGATTGGCTGAGAGTCAGCAGCAGGGTGTGTCCAGGCAGCACGGATGAAGCATTTACCTGTCTAGGTAAGTCAGGGGGAGGTCAAAAGAAGGGAACTGTAGGAGACGCGGCAGACAGGCAAGCCGTCTCCATCTCTGCCCTTTGGAATAGAAGGGCATTTCTTCCTTCTCCTCAGACCCCAGCCCAGAGAAGGTGAGTCAACCGCGGACCAATCCTTGCTTATTCTGCAGGAAAGAAAGGGATCTTAAGGGGAGGCTACAGGGCTGTGCTGGGGTGTGCTTCAAGAGTGTTCCTTTACATCCAACCTGGGGTTTTCATCTCTTGCTCAAGTCTCTCGGTCAGCCTAAGATTAAGCCACATGAGGTTTTTCTCCCCCCTAGAGTTGAAATACTTTTCATGGAGGACTGGAGAACATCTCTTCCATTTACTTATTTAAGTTACATAAGAATATTGTACAAACAGAAACCAGAGTCAGGCATGCTGGTACTCACCTATCATAGTACTCAGAAGGCTGAGACTGGAGGATGGAAAATATGAAACCAGGCTACCAGCAAGTTCCAGGCCAGTCTGTCATACCTGGCAAGACCTGTCTCAAAGGAAAAAAGAAAATTTTTTTTTGTTTAGAATTTGGAAATTTCCATCTCTGAACAACTAAGCTCAAGTAATGATTTTGAAAGTGAGTAATTGGAGCAGAGGGGGTCAAAATGGTGAGGAGGGTCATGTAGGTGAGCCAGGTACCTCAGTTGTCCATTTCGTTTTTAAAGGAAGCTCTCCCATGACTCAGTGTCTATCTTTATTTAACTAAAGGGTGCAGTGTGTGTGTTAGGAGATAATGGTGCACTCTGTGCAGATATGTAAAGCCTGGAGTGAGCTAGGTGGTTTGCAATGGGAATGGAGGTTTGGAAATGTTGAGAAAACTCCAACTCAGGCTAGCATTTCATCTTTGGAAAACCCATAGGTAATCTAGCTCAGATTCAGTTCACTTAGGGTCTCCTAGTTAAAACTCTGACTTTACCTGTTAATAGCTGTAGAGCCTGGAAAACAGAAAGTTACCTGGCCATGCTGGGCCTCACCCACATTTTATTTCATTGCGGCATACCAAGCCTAACCAGATTGCCAAGTGGGGCTCAGGCCGAGGTGATGCCGCCAAGTCCTTAGAGAGGAGAACCAGACCGGGTGGAGGTTTTTCTTCGCACTTCTTCAAGTGTCCCAGCTGACAAAATAGTGCAGCCAGTGTACCTGCCTAAGGAAGCAGCATATGGAAATCCAGTCGGAAGAGTGCATAAACTTTCATCATCATGGGGGGGGGGGGGGGGGGGGACGTGCAGCTGCTAACTTGACCTTCTGCAGAGAGAAGGGGACATGAAAAGACATCAGCACATAGCCCTAGAGCAGTGGCTCTCAACCTCCCTAACGCCGTGATCCTTTAATACAGTTCCTCATGTTATGGTGACCCCAACCATAAAATTTTTTTCATTGCTACTTCATAACTGTAATTCTGCTACTGTTATGAGTCATAATGTAAATATTTTTTAGAGACAGAGGTTTGCCAAAGGGGTCACAACACATAGGTTGAAAACCATTGCCCTGGATGAATATATTGAGTTTCTGGTCGTGAATGCTGGAGCTTTAAAATGTTATCTTCCCCTACCCCATAGAGTCAGCCCGCTTCACTCACTGAAGGCTATCATAGGCGGCAAACATCAGCAGTAAGGGTCACAGGGGTCACCTGCAACGCCTAACAAGGCTCTTCTGTGCAGATGGTATTTCTACCAAGCCCCTCCCACAAAGCACTGGTCCAAGAGAGACTAGCATTGTACGGATGGTAGAAATTGCAGTCTTTCTGGAGCTCTCGTTCTGTTTTCCGGGTATTCTCCAGCCAAGGCTCATGCTGAGTCAACTGAAAGCAGAGCCCCTAGCCTAAGAGCAGCATTCCTCTGTGACTCTGGGCTGAGTTCTTAGGAGATAGGAGGGTGTGCTCACGGGAGAGGATGTTGAGGAGGCCTGGAACTGTTCAGAAGGTCTGTCTGATTCAGATAGCCTAGAATGGCGCTCAAGTCCTCTCCACACACACTGCTTTGGATGCCAGGGCTCCGTATGCCATTTATTTACTCTCTTGCAAGGCTTGGCTAGTTTTAGAGAAGTAGTTAATATTTAATGTGTCTTTGGATAGGAGGCCCTGACTATAGGCTGTGCACATTTCTTAGCTTGTTCCCTTTACCCTGAAGTCTCCAAAAGAGGTCAAGGGTGAAAAGATACCAAACTTTCACCTTGAGTGCTTTGCTTGTTTCTCAGGTTTCCTATCAGGCAGAAATGCCAAGAGTTTCGATTGCTGCCCTGATACAGCCCACAAGTTTCAAGGTTATATATTTGGTAGAAGGAAACAG
The DNA here is from genome assembly GCA_902168405.1 of Peromyscus aztecus. Lineage (NCBI taxonomy): Eukaryota > Metazoa > Chordata > Mammalia > Rodentia > Cricetidae > Peromyscus > Peromyscus aztecus. The sequence goes on along the minus strand of CABHPQ010165073.1, from coordinate 35,910 downwards.
CACATCTAGGTTAGGCCGGGCCGAGGATGGAGAGAGGTGGGAGAAGAAGAGGTGTTTTCTGCTCAGATGGTCTGAGTCAGAGAACTGGGTGTGGAGATAGGGGTCCAGCAACTGATCGCTCGCTCGTCCTGAGATTATGTGGCACCAACAGCATCGCCTGCTGTTTCTTTATTTGTGTCTGTTGTCAGGATAACCAACTGACCTAGAAATGCAAAGCTGAACCAGATAATGCACAGGATTTAAGGTATGACGTAGAAGAGAAGGGGATCTTTGGACTTTTGGTAGCAGAGTAGCCAATGACCCTTACTTGAGTGTGCCGACATCTAGTCAGTCTTGAGATGTCTTCTGTAGGGTGAGGCATACCCACTTCACTTAGGAATTCGGGAAGACCCCCCAGTTTTCTCAGCTGTGAAAGGAAGAAAATGCTACCAGACTGTCCTGAAGATCCTATTGGCATGTCTGAGAGCGCTTTGTAGCGACAGCGTGCAGATGGTGTACCTCCTCAGTTGTTTCTGGTGTAGAAAGGAGAGTGCAGTGAGCTTCCCCAGCAGGAACCCGAAGCCAGCGACCCACAGGGCAGCCTGAAGCACACACGGAGGAACAAAGGTAGCAATTTTCTCTGAAAGTAAGAGGCACCACCCCACCCATTTGGAGAAAATATCCCATTCACTGTAATGAGTCACCTTAAAGATTTATTACTCGTTAAACATGGAAAATTGGAGCCAAAAATAGCCCCTTGAATCCACACTGACCCCTTGAAAATAATGGTTTTTGTCTTATACAGTGCCTATTGGGTGCTCACAAATGGTAATCTAAACAAACATTCTCCAAATTCTTCTGAGTCACTTACTCTTGGGGAAATAAAATATTATGGAAAAGCTTACAGTGATTTGTTAAAGCCAAGAAGAAGCCTCCATCCAAGTAGCTCACCCAATAGGCTTATTCAGACAGCATTGTTTTTTTAATTAAGTTAGCTCTCCGACGTTTCAGACATGTATATAATTTATTCTGGTTGCTCTCTCCCATGGTCTTCCTTACTTTCCTCCCACCCGGTTACCCTTTCCTCTTCCCTACCTGTCCCTTTCCCACTCTCCCAGATTCATGACTTGGGACTCTGTTGTGTGGCCCATTTAGTTTATTCAGTGCCATCTTTGTGACCAATGGTGGGATCACCAAGGGGTACATTGAAATCATGCTCCCTTTTTCCCTGAATCTATCCCTAGGAAACAGCTCAGCAGTCCCTCCCCCATCCTTGCTTGGCTGTTGGTGGGCCCATTCTTGTGCAAAACCAGTGCAGTCTTCAGAAGTTGTTGAGAGGTGTGATTACATGGATATGCCATGCCTAGATGGTGACATTTCACAGACACACACACACACACACACACACACACACACACACACACGCACGCACGCACACACTCACATACACATCCCAACCGCATTTCTGGCTCTCTCAGTCTTTCTACCCACTCTTCCACAATATTCCCTGAGCCTTGGTGGGACAGTATGAATGTCTTGTTTAGGACTGAGCACCCCTGTTGCCTACACTCAGCACTGTGTGCAGACGTGTTTCTGCAGATGCAGTTCTGAGTGGCCTTGCAGAATGTTAGGAATAGTGATTGTCTGAACCTGGACAATCACTAACGAAACGCATAGCTGAGATTGCTAAAGTTAGTCTACAAGGGTTCTTGAGCTTCTGTCTCTTTGGGTTTGGAATGTTGAGGAACTGACCTCATGGAGAAATCCTAGAGCTACCTCACACAGTATTGATTAGCATAGGGCTTCTTTGTTGTCCCTTCCCTTCTTGGCCTTTCCTCATTTCCTGAGAGGCTCTGAACCCTATGTGACTCAGGACCTTCTCTCTCCCCAGCATCCTGCTCATCCTTCCGTGCCCCATTTATGGGTCTCTCCTAAGCAGGGGAGGAGCCTTGTGAGGCCTTGTCTTACCCTTGCCAGTGTGACCAGGTTGGAAGACTGATTCACCTAACTGAGTCCAAAGCTCACATTGGCACTGGCACAACCATTGGCAGAGAAATGTGTATACTGGCATCTAAGCCCCAAGTTCCCAGATCTCAAATAAAACATGCTGTCCCAGGACAATTTATCTTCTATTAGGAGAGTAGCAGAAATGATTAAAATACAGTATAGTATTACAAGCAAAATATGGATTTGAATCATATAAAATTTATTGTAATTCTAGCTCTCCCCTAACTTTCATTTTGCCTTTGCAACTGAATTTTGTTCATAATTCTTTAAAATTTTCATTTTCCATAAAAAGAGTCACTCATGACCTGCCCTTCTCTGGCGGACTATTTCCCACAAACAGATGTGAAAAATCCTCGGAAGTCCAGTGGCAGAGATGAGGTGGTTCATTGCTTTGGCTTGGTTTTTGCTATTACTATCGCCACAATGAACTTGAACTATTTCTCCCCATTGAAGCTGGCTGGGGTCGAGAGGAGCTCCACTGGACGTTTTTCTTGTTCATTTGACGCAGTCTAGGGAACTTCACTGCGAATGTGTAAATGGCAGAATACAAGTGTCGTGTGGGTAAGATGGGACTGCTCTCAATCACTGCAGGGGCCATGTGCCCACGGCAGAAAGATGACTTCAGCCCACTTGGTGCCAGTGTCATGTGTATGATATTATTAACAGTGATTGCAGCTGACATTATTGGGCATAAACTGTACTACATAGGTGGTTCCATTTTTCCTGTTCTCATAATAACTCTGAGAAGTACATTATTAAGGCCCTGATCCTTCTCTCAAGCCTGTAATTCCCCATTTAGACAGAACCCTTCTCTCCAAAACTCTTGTTCCCTGTGCTTGGGTTTAATCTGGTCTGAGATGACTCTTGTCTGATTTTTATAGGAATAATAGTAGTTATCCTTTTAATTTTCTTGGTGTTTATCTGCTACCAACAGAGCTGTGTGTGCTAACTGGCCTCTCCTTTAACCCTTACATTAATCATATTTAACAAGTAATTTGCCTAAAATCAACTAACTAACTGGTTCAACTAGGATTTGAACCCAGAACCCAAGCCTTCAACCTTGTAATACGTGTTGGGTTACATAATGAAATTACAAGTTAAACTCCTTGCTTCATAGAGGGAAAAAAAAAAATCAGCTAAGAGGAAGACTCGAACCTCTTTCCTGAGTAGCCTGCATCTCTGTTCCTTGAATCCATCGTTCTGCATGCATTTGAACCAGCTTAGGTGTCTCTCCATGCAGACTGGGGGTGGAGTTCAGACAGGACTGCCCATGGCCCCCTTCCAACTCTGTGCTTGCTTGGTATCTTGCTGCCATAAAGCCCCAGGGCCTGAGCAGTGCTTTGCACAAGGCTCTGCTCACTCGCGGCTTTGATTGTTCTCTTTTCAGGCCCAGCTTGGGACATTCTTCACTTCCATTCACCTCCCCTCTGGGAACCCCTTTCACCACCCCTGCGCCTTGCTTCAGGCGATGCCCAAGAGGGAGCTTTGGCCAGCAGCAGGGCCTTGCTCAGAACCTGTGACCCACATCGGCAGCTGTGACAGCATGACGAGCACCACCTCCACCCACTCTGGATCTGTATGTACTCTCTCCCTCTCGCAACCTGGCCTGCTCTGCATCCCCGCCCGCCCCGCCCTGCCCTGCCCTGTCCAGCCACCATCACTCGCTGCACCTTCTCTTTCATCTTCTGCACCAGGGAGTGAGTCACTGGATTCTTGCTGCTTCTGAGTCACCTCTGCTTCTAGAGAGAACTGGGTGGGACAACCTCAGAGAGCAATAGGATCAATACCCAGCCACCCCTGTTTTCATTAGATTAAAGGACTTAGGTGGAGAAAAGGAGCAAGAACTTAGGTCACGGTGGAAACTGGAAGGCAGATTCTTGTAGCACATGGACTCTTAAAGTTCTCTGCAATGAATAGCATGGCTGTGGTTTTCCACAAACAAACAAACAAACAAAACAAAAACAAAAACAAACAAACAAACAAAAAGATAATGGAGTGACTAGGACCCTTATGGAGCTGAACACATCCAGATTCCCTCCATAGAAGCTGTACTACTTTGAGCACATCATCAGTTTCTCTACACTTCAGTCTCCTCGGTTTGGGGTTGTTTGTTTGTTTGTGGTTGGGACACTGGCTTGTGATTTCACTCTGCCCCTTATGGAGCTGAACATATCCAGATTCCCTCCTTAGAAGCCATACTACCTTGGGCATATCATCAATTTCTCTACACTTCAGTCTCCTCAGTTTGGGGTTGTTTGTTTGTTTGTGGTTGAGACACTGGCTTGTGATCTCACTGTGTTGCCCTGGCTAACATGGCATTCAGGCATTCACTATGTCAACCAGGCTGGCTTTGAACTCACAGAGAACCACCTATCTCCGACTCCCAAGTGCTGAAATTAAAGTTGTACACCACCACACTGAGCTAGTCTCCTCAGTTTTCAAATAGGGAAAATATTAACCCCTAATCATAATGGTTCTTGGAGGGAGTAATAAGATGTGTTTGTTGTATGACGTTTCCTGGGGAGGCTTGACAGGGCACAGACAGACCAAAGAGATGATTCCTAATATGGAGAGTTATTTACAGGAGCATGGGTGACTCTCGGCATGGGTGACAGCTTCAAACCTATATCCCTGTTGCTCCCTGACCAACTTGCAGATAATCTCACAAAGAATCTCTCTCTCTTCCTCTCTCTCTCTCCCTCTCTCCTCCCCCACCTCTGCATTTGTCTACTGCCTACACAACCTTGGGGAGGGGCCATGTGAATCTTGGAGCTTTCTGAGCTCCCTGAGTAGTCTGAGTTTTATCAGCTGTCTGAGTCTTAATATGTTTCCCCCAAAAGGGGGTGTCTGGGGTTAGAGGACAGCTAAGCAGGTTAAACAGCGTTTAGAAAGCTAGGGCTAGGGTGCTGCCCAACAGTAGACTGATTACCTAGTGTCTACAAGCCCTGAGTTCCATCCCCAGTGCTTCATAAAATAAGAGAAGGAAAAAAAGCTTTTCTTGAGGAGTATATCGGCACACACCCAGTCTCAACACCTGGGAAGCTAAGGTAGGGAGACCATGTTCTCCGCCAGCCTGTGATGTATAGTAAAACTTTGTCTAAATAAAAAGGGTTCATGAAATGACTCAGGAGACCAGGTGGAGAGAGGTGAATCAGGAATTCAAGGAGAAGGAAGAGTTCTATTCTCAGAATCCACATGGCACAAAGAAAAATCTGACTCTTGCATGTTTCCTCTGACCTCTATACACTCAGTAGCACACACATGCCCACAAACAAACACATACAAAATAAATAATAAAAAATTTTAAATAATAAAATAAAGTAATAAAGCACTTAAAATTTACCTCTATGTAGAAAATAAATGGTCCTCTATGTACAGAGATATAACTGTCTGAAATCACAATGCTTAGCTGTTTATGAGAATATGTAATACGCTATATTTTTTTCTGGACATGATTTTAAATTCTGGGTGTTATAAGGTTGGGGTGAAGGAGTAAATATGCCTTATATCCAAGGTTAGCATTTCTTTGCTGTTTATCATTGTAACAAAGGGTATGGACTTTATTGTATATGAGAATTTAAACTGTGGCTAGAGATGCAGCTCAGGGGAAGTGTTGGCCCTGCGAGAAGAGTTCTTGGTTAGATCCCACATACTGCAAACAAAAACCCAGTTGATTACCAGGTGGAGAGAGGTGAATCAGGAATTCAAGGCCATCCTCTACTACATAGCAAGTTCAGGGCCAGCATAGGCTACATGAGACCCGGTCTCAAAAAAAAAAAAAAAAGGAAAGAAGCTGGGTGGTAGTGGTGCACTCCTTTAATCCCAGCACTCATGAGGCAGAGGCAGGTGGATCTCTGAGTTCAAGGCCAGCCTGGTCTAAAGAGAGATTTCCCGGATAGCCAGGGTTACACAGAAAACCCATCTTGAAAAAACAAAAACAAACAAACAAAAAGCACTAAGGAAAGAGGTTATGAAAGGTTTCTACCAAATGTTAGTATTTAATATCGTTGATGAGCTTGTTGGTTGATTGGTTGGTTGGTTTGGAGACAGGGTCATCCTGGGACTCAATAGTGTGCCCACCACACCTGGATGAAAAGGCAAAGTGCTTGCAGTAGATGCACATTTTCCCTTTGACATGAGAGGCTGGGAACACAAAGACAGCCCTACTTCTGACTGCGGACACCAGTGTGAACACTCACATTCCATTGGCTAATCTATAAAGGAGAAATCCAGAGGGCAATGATGAAGAGCTTTATTCAAGGAACTCCCAGAGCTGTTTGGGGAAGGCTCCCTTGGTACGCAAGCCTCGGCATCTGACGGATGACTTTAAGGGACAGGCAAGACTGGCAGGGTTATTTAACAACCTCTTCCCTGCTCCCCAAGATATTTCTAGGACTATCTAGCAACCTTTCCCAGCAATCTTGATGAGTCTGGACAGTAAGGGCTGGAGTGTCGCAGATGTTAGGAAGAGGGATGGAAATGCTGAGAGAAAGCTCAGACCAAATGGCTCCTTTTGGTTTTCACTTAGCTGCTGGAGGCACCGGCCTGCCAGGGAGCAGCTGAGAGGAGACAGAAGTGCTTTGAGAAGTTACAGGAGATACAGTGGAGTTTTAGCCATGTTGTTACCCATGCAATTCAGAATTAGACGGGAGACATACTTGTTGAAATATTGTTGAAGATCATGTGGAACTGGATGAAAACCCGGGGCTGCTTCTGATCTGGGCCCCTAAGCATCTGCTTACTCAGGACTAAGCAGTAGAAAGGCCCTTGCCAACCATCTGCCTACCCAGCCTTCAGAACTGGTTCCTGGTGGCTTTGGCCTGCCAGTCCTCCTCGGCGCCTACTGTTGCAGGGAGCAGCTTCACTGGTTGGCAGAGCAGAACCAGGGAAAGGTTGCCAGCTTCACAGTACTCTTCCCCCCAGCAGGGTGGGTCTCGGGGTCCCCCACCTCACGATTCCTTCTCCCAGCAGAGTGACAACAGCTACGACTTCCTGTCTGCCGAAGAGAAGGAGTGTCTGCTCTTCCTGGAGAAGACCATTGGCTCCCTGGAGGTTGAGGCTGACAGTGGACTCTCCACGGACGAGTCAGAGCCAGCCACCAGTCCTGGAAGTTTCCGAGCACTACCCATCACCCAGCAGGCTCCCCAGGGTAAGAGACTGTCTAGGGAGGCAACTCTCAGAAGACCAGTGTCTCCTTCTGAACACTCTCCACCTCGCTTGCCCTCTGCAGCAAGCTCCTAGGCAGAAGGAGCCCTGCAGTCTCCTAGCCAGACTAAAGCCTTGTCTCCAGAGGGAAGGGGTGGGGGTGGGGGACCCCTGAGAAGCCAGCTTCTGGTGACTTTCTGTGAAGTAACAGAGGCTAGGAGGGAAAGGGGTTTGGCTAGCTCCCTTCCTGTCAGGGAAGAACTCAAAAAGAGATATGATACTGCATGTAGGGAGGAGTCAGAGAGGCCTAAGTAACTGGCCCAGGAGAGAATGACTCAGCATAGGGAGCTAATCTGCGTGACCCAGAGAACAGGACTGGGGGAGATAAGAGTGTCCCAGCAGCATGTGGTACCTTGAGGCCCCTGTTTAGAGACAGCAGAAAGACAGTGGAGTTCCAGTTCAGTAGAAGAGGATGGGATGGCGCACAGGTGTTGGGGAATGTGTCCCAGGGTAAACAGAAAACCTTGCTGCTATGGGCAATCCCACGGGCACCGTTCATTCCTTCAGGAAATACTTAACACAGCCTTTGGCCCTCCACTCAGACAGAGTAGAAATGGAAACTTCAGGTACCCTGAGGCTAATTCACTGAGCCCAGTGGACCTCACATACCTGCCGAGATCACTCGGCAAGATACCGTGGCACTCACTGGTACAAGGCTCTTGGTACTACGCTACCACAGAATCATCCAGGCTCTCACAGAGATTGAAAGCAGAATGCCAAAGCATGTCCAGTTGCCAGCAAGAGCTTCCACTGGGCTCAGGTACCTGGGACCCATGAGATAGCATGAAGACCATCTTCAAGTCTCTCCCTGACTTTGATGCATGCATCGAAGGCGGGGAGAGCCTGAGTCAAGACTTTGAAGCAACTCAGAAGTGATGTCTTCTAACCATTCTGAAAAGTCAATTCCCAGTCAAAAAGAACCTGTCATGTTTTTTTATTTTTTTTTTTTGGTTTTTCGAGACAGGGTTTCTCTGTGTAGCTTTGCGCCTTTCCTAGAACTCACTTGGTAGCCCAGGCTGGTCTCGAACTCACAGAGATCCGCCTGCCTCTGCCTCCCGAGTGCTGGGATTAAAGGCGTGAGCCACCACCGCCCGGCTAGAACCTGTCATTTTTGATCTACGAGTCTTCGTGACCTGCAGGAAACGGTGCTGCCCTGTTAAAGGCAGGCAGCGTCAGACAAAGCCCATTCACGGGGGAGTGTGTGCTTTCCGCTCAGCAGCAGCAGCCTCCCTCTGCTCACTCTTCTCCCCTCTTCTCTCTAATCCCCACAGGAAACCCAGAGGTGAGAGACATCCAGCAAGTGCCTGCACCAAAGAGGGTGGCCCACTCCTCTGGTGCTCCCGAGTCTCCCGGTCTGGGCCTCAGGTCTGGTTCCTACAGCCTTCCCAGAAACCTTCACTTTGGCAGAAGCCAGAACCTCAGGGAAAGTGCCACCCAGACGAACAGCCACGGATCTGAAACACCTGAGGTGTTAGCAGAGCCTGAGGAAGGGCGGCCCCGCCAGAGCACTGAGCCCATCCAGCCCATCCAGCCCATCCAGCCGCCAGCCCCATCCCAGCAGACTACCCTTGACCTGAGCACAGTTCTCATTCCCCCACCAGAGGCTTTTCAAGACATTAGGCCAAGACAAAGCGGGGAAGAGAGCCCACCTGAAGAGCTAGGAGAGAAGAGACACACACCACAGGCTGGTACTCTGGTCAGCTCCCCGAAGAAAGAGGAAGTATCTTCAGAAACTATGTCCCATAAAGCCACTGAGAAAGGCCGGACAGAAGGTCCACAACAGCCTCAGCTGCCTCCCGCCCAGTCATCTCAGGACACAAGAGCTGAAGAGGCTCCCCTGCCGTCAGAGGTCAAGCCAAATATCCAACAGGCTCCCCTCACAGCCTCCAAGCCCCGCAGGCTGCCTCCTAATATCGTATTGAAGAGCAGCCGCAGCAGTTTCCACAGCCACCCCCAGAACTGGCTGTCAAATCACACCGAGGCTGCAGACTCTGTCCCTGTCCCTTCTTCCCTGCAGGAACAAAAGAAAGCCCGCAGAGAGGCTCTGGAAAAGCTAGGGCTGCCCCAGGACCAAGATGATCCCAGCCTACTTGTAAAACATACAAGTACCCTCAAAGTCAAGGAGGCTCAGGCTCAGAGCCCTTCCCAGGCCCAGGCCGTGGTTCAGCAAACACCTCCAACCATGGTCCCAGGGGCTGCTTCTGCTGCAGGGAAAACTTCCCCAGGGAAGGCTGTCACTCCAATGGCCTCTTCGGGCAAGAGGATTCCTGCCCAGGAAACCCCTCCAGGGAAGGTTGCAGCTGCCAAGTCTATGCCCATTCCTATCCCTAAGGCCTCAAAGGAAAACAGTTCCCTGACACGGCCCAAGCCTGATCCACGGCTGACCCTCCAGGAAAGTAGCATCCCTGGCCTGAGACAGATAAACTTCAAGTCCAATACCCTGGAGCGCTCAGGCGTGGGGTTGAGCAGCTATCTCTCGGCAGCAGAGAAAGGCCCCGAACGCCAAACCAGTACATCGCTGGGAAAGAGCCCCATCTTGGACAAGGCTTCACCCAGCGTCTTGCGTAACTCCCGGCCCCGGCCTGCCTCCTTGGGCATGGGAAAGGACTTTGCAGAAATCCAGGGGGGCAAATTGGTTGGCCTGGAGCAGGGCCAGCGCTCCCAGCAGCTGTCCTTCAAAGGACAGAGCCACGACAAGCTTCCTCGCCCCCCCTGTGTCAGTGTCAAGATATCCCCAAAGGGCATCCCTGACGGACACAGGAGGGAGGCTCTAAAGAAGCTGGGGCTGCTGAAGGAGTAGCCAGGCCACCGGCACGGCCAGCACCAACCCACCAGAAGAGACTGGCGCTACCTAGAGCCTTTGCGGCCTCACAGCTCAGGGCTGGCATCCTCCCTGTCTGGGGTGGAGAAGGAAGAGGTCTGAGTCCAAGCATATGTCTGTGCTCAGAGCAGTTGTGCTGTTCAGTACTTACAGAGATCATTCTAAAGACGAGTCTCACAGGAGGGGGAGGGAGAAGCCTTACATATCACTGACACCGTTTATGTAACACCAAGAGTCACTGTTCAAAGCTCTGTTCTTGGTTGAGATTTTACACGGATAAAGCTTGGCCTGTCCCGGAACTGAGTGGAATAGAGTCCAGGGAGAAGTGGACCTGAGAAGTAAGGTTGAATGAGACAAAGGAGGTGGAGCGCTTAAAAAGATGAATTACATTGCACATGTGACTGCGGTCACATGAGCTGTGGGATGAGTTTCTGCAGTGAATGGAGACTGGCTCCTGTATGCCATGCCTCTCTCTCAGGGTCTTCTGGAAACGGCCTGAGGCCAAGGGGAGCTGGTTCAGTATCTCTTTACCCACTCACTGCCTTTCCCTGTCGCTTCTTGCAGGGTGGGACATATCCCTGTCTCTAGATCTCATAGTTCACTGATAGCAGGAGGCACGCCCAGGTCTGAGAAAGCTGGGGAAATGGCACACACTCCTCCATTTCTACCTGGAAGAACCCATGTCATGGGCTTGAAAGAATATAATAATAAACTGTGCCATGGCCTGTGGCTCTGGAGTCCCTGTTCTTCCTGCTTTCTGTCTCCCTGGCTGGTTTCAGGGCAAGTCAACACTGAGCTGGAAGCCCAGTCCAGTGGCTTTATGAATACAGAATTGTTCCTGAACCTCTCCCTGCATTCAAAAGTCTTTAGGTTTCCTGGGGGCTGGAGAGGTAGCTCCATGCTTAAGAGTGTGTAAGGCTCTGGCAGAGAACCAAAGTTCAATTCCCAGCACCCACTCAAAACTGCCTACAACTCCAGTTCCAGCTCTAGGGATGCAGCACCCTCTTCTGGCCTCCAAGGACTCCTGCACTCACTTGCACATACTCGCATACAGACGCACACTTAACATTTTATGAGGATTGGCTTTTTTTTGTTGTTGTTTTTTTTCGAGACAGGGCTTTTGTTTTGTTTTTTTTTTTTAAAGAAAGTTTTCAAGTTCTTTCAGTTCCAATGATGGAAACTCAGCACATACACAGACTATTAGAACAGAGGGAAATCTTAGAAAAGCTCCCTCCAGCTGCATCAAATTCATTCTGCCATTTAGTAACAGCTGAAGCTGGACCCTGGGACTTGAAATACACACATGGAACAGCTCACCTAATGCAGCTGTCACGTCAGTCAGATTACCACTCCATACTGCTGTCACGGCCTCCTTAGCTACCATTCTAGGCCCTTCAGAATTCTAAAGCATCTTCCAAAACACCAGATTAATATTTGGAAGAATATGTGATGCTGTTTATTTTTTCTTTAACAAGGGGGTATATTGTAACTCATTCTTAGTCATTCTTCCTCCCAATTTCCCAACAAGTTGTACATGTCTTGAGTAAAATGGGTGAGTCTTGTGGCCTAAATGACCAGGCATGGCCAGACACGACCCTCTTTTCCTTTCAGTGGTAGATCCTGTGATGACTGTGAGCCAGCGGTAGTGGAGATGCCCAGAAGGGGCGAGCAGGCAAGCGACTGCTGCTGGAAAGATGCCCCTTAGTCCTGTCATCTCTGGTCGGTGTCCTTAGGGACCCATTGCCGTCAAAGATCAAAACTTCTAGAATGATGAGACGGTTAGGATTAAGGGCAGCCAATGACTCCACCCCATCACGGTATGTGGGGTGTGGGTGTGGCAGTTTCTGTGTACACTCTTTACACACCCCCACATACTCACACACCCAAACGTCTGCTACCTGCTTCCCAGCTCCAGCTGAAGACCTGACCTCTCAGAGCTGGTGAGGACTCCCACCTTGGCCAAACTCTATCATTACAGGCTCCCAAAAGGCAGAAGGCCGATTCTAGAGGACTTGACCTGCTCTGTGTATTTCAAGACACTAGTTTGTTCCCTATTCATTCACTGAATAGTTAAGAGAGAACTATGAGTTAAACCTCCATTAATACTGAGGCTTAATGGGAGTCTGGGAACAACACAAGGCTGGCTTTGTGCTGGTCAGAAGTGCCACCTTTTCCATCTCCAGCCACGAGAAAGGAAAGTTCACACTCATAGCACCCGGAGCCACGTACAGCCTGCACCTGTGCCTCTGGATCTTCACCACAGTGTCAGGCCCCTTCCCCCCACTCTTAGTGTGAACAACCCCCTTCTGTTTAATTGAAAGGTCTGTGCCTCCCCATATGCTTGTTCATCAGAGGATATTCTGCTTAAAAGAGCTGAGGAGAGCCTAAGGTAAATGTTTGCCACACCAGCATGAGGGTCTGAGTTCAACTCTCTGCACTCACATAAAATACACACACACACACACACACACACACACACACACACACACACACACGGAAAGAGAAGATGTTTTTCAGGATGCAAGAATATCAATCCAAACCTGACCATCTTCATTTTGAAGAGGGGCAGAAAGGTCCAGTGAGGACATCCATCTCCCCGAAGGTGATGCTCCACCCAACTGACCCGACTGGTCTATCCTCTTGTGCCCAGATAGGAAGGAGTTCTCTTCATCATCTCGCACTGGTGGGGTGGGAGATGGAAGTGGGTTAAGAGCTGCTCCTAACTGTTTTCAAGAGATTTTGTGTAAGAGATTGTAAAACCTTATGTATGATTTTAAAAGCCAAACTGACTATTCTACTTTACTTGGGACTTAAAGTCTGCCATATCCCACCAGAGTCTTGCTGCTGCTGGGTGCAAGCCATCTAACAAATATAGAAGTAAGCTTCCCCCAAGCCTGGCACAGTGGGCTCTGTGCCCCCTAGATGTATGGATAGCTGCCTCTCTGAGTCACCACTCACATGCTACCCTGGGAGCACTCTATTGTGATTCCAGAGGGGCCCAGCAGGCCCGTGCCAGCTTACACGGAAGTCTGGACAGACCCTCTCAGCTCTCTGCTTCCCCACAGTGGAAGTACAGTTTGGCAGAAGCTACCCCATGACCTGTGGGTGGGCAGTTGTGCAAACATTGGTGTGTGTTTATGGGAGGAAGGGCGGGTTAAAGGGGGGGGGGGTACAGGCTCTCACTGATGTACTGAGTCTGACCTGGAAATGAAGGGTGAAGATGTGTGGGTGCGGGAAGGCGTCCTCGCTTCCATGGCTTCCATGGTTGCCTGTGTGGGCAGAATCAGAAAGTGAAGCTTCAGTCTCATAGATCCAGGATGGACAGGTGAAATTATGTCCATTTCCATCATTCTGTGCAGGATTGCAGATGTAATGCTTCTCTGAAATTTTTATCTCTGGGTGACTATGGGACACGCAAACCCATGCTCAAATGTAATATTCATTTTAGACCAAGTAACCTGAGGGTGTCACTTCTGAATCTTATCATTTTTGTAAGTGAAATGGGGGTAGTACTACCCAGCTGTTTAAGATGATCAGGATAAACAGAGCACACTGTCTAGGGACACTCAACAGTCTTAGCAACTCAATAAACCAGTGTTGCCTTTTAGATGGAAATTCCTCTTTCTCAGAGGAGAAAACAAGTTTGGAAGCCTAAGTGCTCAGGAAACTAAATTCTGCAAGGAACTGGCAACAGATGATGTCCAAAGTAGTCCAGTCTTCTTCGGTTCACTCTCCAGGTGATAGAACTGCACCCACATTTTGTTTCCTGGAGTCGGAAAAGGAAAGGACCCACATGAATCTGATGTTTATGTCATATCGAGACTGAGCCTGATGCTTCCTGCTTCTCAATTTTCAAAACCAGCTTCCTTGCTTGCCAATCTTACACTGTCTGTGACCAGACTGTCAACTTCTTCATGTTCCTGCTAACTTACGCACCAGCAAGGAAGTGTGCCCAAAGCAAGAGATAGAAGCTAAAAATGTTTTGAGGTTCCTGGAACACTTTGTAAAACTAAGATTAGCATCTCTCTGGCACAGATCAGCTGCTAGTTTGGAAGGGTGAAGAGTGCATGTGATGAGCTCTCTCACCCTTTCTGCTGTCGGGATCCCGTGGATTACAGGCGCCGTCACCGTCACCACTGACACCGAGCACACACAGGAGTTAAAGACAGGTAGCAGTCTAGATTGTCATCCTCTTGCCTGTTATCTAGCAGAATCTTCATCCTTGTTGACCATGTGCCAAGGACACAGAGTTCAAAATAACGTGAAATGTGATGCTATCCCGGGAAAGCCCTGGACCAGCGAATTTCTGTCTTGCTCATAAACGGGGTAGGAGAAGCAGACTAGGTCCATTATAGCGCTGAAATATGTCTGCTTTTTCACATCACCAGTCTGCTTCCGGTCCCCACCTACACAGGAACCAGGGGGATATTTGTCCCATTGCACTAGTTTTCACTGTAAGAAAGGGGCGCCTGAAAAAATGCACACATATTTGTACACAGGCTTATGTAATAGAAAATATAAGAGCATTTCTTTAAGAAATGCTCATACCACAAAGATACATGTTCAACCTTGTTCATAGCAGCACTATTGATAATAGCCAGAACCTGGAGACAACCTAGATGCCCGTCAACTGAAGAATGGATTAAGAAAATGTGGTACATCTACACAATGGAGTACGACTCAGCAGAGAAAAACAATGACAGCATGAAATTTGCAGGCAAATGGATGGAACTAGAAAAAATCATCCTGAGTGAGGTAACCCAAACCCAGAAGGACAAACATGGTATGTTCTCACTCATAAATGGATTCTAGATATAAAGCAAAGGACAATAAGACTGCAACCCACAGAACCAGGGAGGCTATATAGCAGGGGGGGACCCTAGGATGACTGTGGCTTATAAGAAGTTTTGATTTTACTCAATTACTGGGCAAGCCTCAATCAAACATTTCACTATTAGGATAAGAATTTATACTGTATCAAGCTGATAATAGAAAAATAAATTAATTAATTAAAAAAATCTTTGTTTATACACACACACAAAAAAGTATAAGAGCAAACTAAAATCTGATATGATTGTTCGCCTACAGAGATCAAGCAGGGAAGCCATGGAAATAAGGGGGAGTGGGAGCAGAGAGAAGGGAATTTACTGGTATGCCTTTCTACATAGTTCAAACTTGAAAACCTTGGTAACATTTCACATAACCACCAAATAACAAGCAAGCAAGCCAACGCTCAGTGTGGGTAGAGGGAGAAGCAGAATCCAAAATGGATTACAGATAGAAGACATTAATGTAACTGTGCTAGGAATCATATCAAGAGGCAGGGACAAGAAAGGACAAGAAAGTAGGAAGTTTGTCCAGGGAGATTGCTCAGTGGGTAAGAGCACTTGCTCAGCAAGCATGAGGACCTGAGTTCAGATCCCCAACACCCAAATAAAAAACCCTATGTCTGTAACCCACAGCGTTGGGGGTTGCAAAAACAGGTAGATCCTGAGAGCCTGATGGCCAGCCAGTGTGGGAGACCAGCCCCCACACTTATTTACCCCAAGAACTCTTGCGGATTGAGGGATAAGAGACTTAGAGAGTTAAGAAACAGAGAGAAAACACGGGATAGATTCAGTGGGCCTGGAAACTTATCCAAACGGGCCCAGAGCTTTATTCCAAAGGTCTATTTATAACAATGCCAAGGGGAGGAGCAAAAGACCTCCCCCTTGCTAGTTAGACCCTTACAAACCCCTGGTGCGCAGGCCCGTGGTCCAGTCAACCTCCCATGCAGTCCTACTGGGTACAGCCACTAGGAAACCTAGTGGGCTCCAACAAGCCAGCAAGCTTCTAATTCAGCAAGAGACCTTGTCTTAAGGCAATAAGGTGGAGAGTATCACCTTACTGTACCCCCCCCACACACACATGAGCATACACAAACTCAAGCATGCATACACATGTGTACATACACACATGAGCGTAAACACATACCATATTTTGACTACGCTTTTTTTTTTTTCAAAGAAAGACAGACACTATTTCATAAATGTGTGTCTCACATTCATGGCTTAGAATTCTTAAAGCATGGGGGCTGGAGAGATGGCTCAGTGGTTAAGAGTACTGACTACTCTTTCACAGGACCCAGGTTCAATTCCCAGCACCCACATGGCAGCTCACAACTGTCTGTAACTCCAAGATCTGACACCCTCACATAGACATACAAGCAGGTAATGCACCAATGCAAATAAAGTAAAAATAAATAAATTTAAAAAAAGAATTCTTAAAGCACTTTCTGTGTAATAAGTGTATTATGAATAAAGAAGCCAAATTTATTACTGTTGGGGAAGGGAGCTAGAAATTCTAAAATGGAGACTAGAACGAACCCTGTGAGCTGGTGTGGAATTGGAGGCATCATTAACTTGTGGGTAGGTGGGAGACAGATAGATAGACAGACAGATACATGATAGGTAATTATAGACAAAGATGTATATGCATATATTTGGATATCTTTCCTAGTTCTTTCCCCTGAAATCGTGTGGGAACAAAAAAAAAAAATCTCCCCTGCGGCTGTGAGCACATCTAACACCCAAACCTTAATTTCTCAATACCATTTCCTACCAGAGGAAGCAAAAAGTCTTTGGAGAGTTCTCCACCAGTATAGAGAGAAGACAAAATGAACTTGAAATGTCTTATGCTACCAAAAAGTAAAGAAATATTCAAAAAGTGACGGTGGCATGTTGGAAGAATATCAGAGCAACACAAAGTTCTCTTAGCTACACAGGAAAGATGTTGAGCAACAAATAAATGGAAGTTAAGGATTATACTACCTGGAATAAACATAAATACCAATGATTCCATATTGATAAAAATAAATAGATCCGTAAATAATTACGTCTTGACAAGGAGACATGCTACAATTCTGATAAATAAAAGCAGGATGATTGACGGCAATAAAAGAAGCATAATTTAAAAATATTACAGTAGCATATAGGCTTATTGTTGGGTGCTGAAACTCACAGAAGAAAATACAAGGAGATATTGGTATAATCTCAAAGTATGTCTCTACAAAACAACAACAAAGACATATTATAAGCCAGGCATATTAGTGCACACCTTTAATCCTAGCACTTTAGAAGCAGAGGCAGGCAAAGCTCTGTGAGTTTGAGGTTAGCCTCGTCTCCATAGCAAGTCACAGGCCAGCCAGAGCTACCTAATGAGACCTTGTCTCAAAAACAACAAGCAAAATTATTATGAAGAAAAATAGTATCTTTGCAAAGAAATGCTTAGCAGATATGTTTAACTCAGTGATCAAGAGTTAATATTTTTTGTGTCATTCTTGCTAAAAAAAAAAAAAATTCACAACCTGACTTTAACGTGAGAAAATATTAAACAAACACAAACTTGGAGACAGTTCACAAAAGCATTGGCCTGTGTTCTTCAAAAACACCATGGCCTTGAAAACTGAAGCCTCAGGGAATCATCACATGTTGGAGGAGACAAGAGACACAACACTTGAATGCAATGTGTGATCGTGGATTGGATCCTGTACCAGAAACAGACACGCTAATGTGATAACAGGACCTTGGAAGATGTTGGCATTTGGGAAAACTGGGTGAAGACTATGTGAGAATTTATGCTATGTTTTCAAATTTTGTATATTTTCAATATCAATGTTTTATTTTTTTACAACTTTTTGTAAATTAAATATTATCGCAAAATAGTTTTAAAATTTCAAAAGAGAAAGCTGAAATAGTCATGGCCTGCTTCCCCACTACTCGTAGGATGCAAACCAAAATATTTTTTTAAATTATATCTATTTACTTATTTGTGTTATGCATGTGCTATGGGATATACAAGGAAGTAAGAGGACACTTTAGGGATTGAACTCAGGTCATCAGACTTGGCAGCAAGCACCTTACTTCCCAGAGCCATCTCACTGACCCCAGACCAAAAATCTTCAACACAGACTCCAAGCTGTCTCAACTCCAGCATAGATGGCCCCAGTCCATTCCTGTAACCTTCCTTTTCCTTCCTGAATTGTAACCACCTTTCTAGTTCACAGAACTGTATGCTTCCTCCAAAAGCATTTGGTCATAATTATTTTGCTAGCATCAATGCCTCTGCTAGACAGAGCTCCATAGGATGGGCGAGCAATGTCGTACAACATGCCATCCCCCTTGCTCAGCACGCAGTATGAAATGGGCACTCGGTGACATCTATTGAATAGCACATGACTAAACAGAGTGCTACAAAACCCCATCATTCCTAAAATTCAAATAAAGGCAGGGCACTTTTGACTCTCCAAGTCTCGGGTGCAACTTTTTCATCTTTGTTTGTTTGAGACAGTCTCATTCTGTAGCCCAGGCTGGCCTTAAACTTGCAATAATCCTGCATCAGTCTCTTCACTGGGATTGCAAATGTGTCCTACCATGCCTGGTTGTTGTTGTTGTTGTTTTAAATGACACACCCAATTCACACTGGGACTTGTCATGTGGGAGGTAACCAGGTGGTCCCAGTGGTCATCTTGTAAGTCAGTCTTGGTATACAAATATGTAAACATTGCCTCAACCTAGGGTCTTGTGTTGCTTGGAAAAGTCCTAAACAGCAATGTTTATAGCAACTCTGTGGGCCCATGCTTAGAGTCGTGGGAGGCAGCAGAGTATAGTTCAAGTGGACAGACTGAGTTGTATCTTGAGAATTTTAATGAGAACGGCCCACGTGTTAAAGGTTTAGTCCCTAGCCTGGTGCTATTAGGAAAATGTGAGCACTTGAAGGGGCTTTAAACCACTGAGAGGCTGCCCTTGAAGTTGACTGTGGGACCCAAGCCCCATTCTGGCTCTGCCATTCTTGCTCTGTATTGCTCCCCAGTCATGAAAGGGGTTATTTTGATCCACTACACGTTCTCTGTCATTACTGTTCAACCCCACCACCAAAGGCCTAAAAGAAAAATAGCCCAATTGCTGGAGCCTTTAAAACTAACAGCTAGAAAAGAAGCTTTTATCTTTATAAATTGACTATTCCAGTTATTTTGTTATAGCAGCAAAACTGAATGTTATTACCATTTTGTAGACTAAGAAGCTAAGAAAGAAAGAGATTAGGAGGCTTGCTTCTGCAAGTGACAACTAACAAGCTACCTGGCCTTGAGCTCTGTCTTTTAAACAAACTCCTTAGAATTGTGTCTTCTCAACAGACGATGTCCATCATCTTCTCCACAGGCAAATATTGTCTAACTCAGTGTAGGTGGTTCAGTAGGAAAGGCCTCTTGAAAGTCGCTCCTACAGTTACTCCGCTCTGATGACCTGGGACATCAGGATATGAGTACACATTTTGGCAGTGTCTGGAAATGCCACCTCCATTCTTGAGCATAGCTGGTGAGACTTTGTAGAGGAATGTGGAACCAGAGCCGGCCTTGGCCAACTCAGGAGTGGGAGAGAACCACCTGAGGGTGGTCCTCAGCCATATAGGCCTACTGGACCTACCGCACTCTGGGTCCAGTTCATGAGTCTTGGGGCTAATTTAGGAAGAACAAGACTTCTAACCTCTCACTGTCCTGCTGTCTTTCAGCTGGAACTCTCCATCATGAACCCTCCAGGAGCACATGAAAGCATACAGAAAGACAGCCTAGGAGAAGGTGTGGTGTGAGCATTCTACCCACTGATACATGATGTCCCCGGAAGTCCAAACCGGTACTTAATTAAACCAGCGAAGACAGGTGAAGACAGCAATTCTAAATGCATTTACAATGCTAACTAGCCTCTTGGAGAATGATGGGATATAAAGATAAAGGAGAAAGAGGAGTTCAGAATGACACCTGCATTGCTCTCCTAGACAAGTGGATGGAAATCAGAGAGGTGCTATAGTGGTTTTACCAGGGAGCTCCACCTGGGGTATGTTGAGTGCAGAACTGCTGTACAACTACTGGATGGCATGGCCCCTAGGGTCATATGGAAGGAAGATATCATAACAACCACCACCAAAACCGGAAGACAGTTGTCTGTGAGCAAGGGTGACATTGTCAAAAGGGGACTAGGTGGGAGGAAAGTGGTGTCCTGGGTGGATCTCAGTCCCTGACCTCAGAAGGTGGGTAAAGAAAGAGAAGCTCACGGGAAGTCTGTGCTGGAATAAACCCTGAACAGACTTTGCCAGACCCTGATCAAGAGACTGTGTTCCCCTAAGGCTTGCTGAAATCCCCTGCCCCCACGTTGAAACTCCAGCCCCTTCCCCCTCACTGGTATTACCTAACTCAGTCACCCACTATCACCCGCATCCTGATAACCAGGGCAAGGCAGTTCCTAAAGATAAGACAGCCTTGTCTGGGCAAACAAGTCCTGGAGGGAGAGCCTGGGGACTGGCATGTAACTCCCTGGAGCTGGGTTAACTTCCCACTCTCCACCCCCCATACAAACTCCAAGTGCTCCTTCCCTTTTCACAGACACTCCTTTCCCAGCTGTGCCTACCCCCATCCCCCATCTGCTGAGTCTCTTTCTGCCTCTGTCTCTCAAAGCAGCCTCTGAAGTCTGACATCCTGAACCTGTCTCTCATTTTGATATAATCGCTGCTGTGCTTAGACTCCCTCACACTGAAAAACTGACAGCAGTCAAACTGAGTATGATGGTGTATGTCTATAATCCAGTTACTTGAGAAGCCGAGGCAAGAGGATCACAAGTTCAAGGCTTTCTGGGCTACAGGGTGAGTTCAAGGTCAACCTGGGGACTTAGTGAGACCCTGTCTCAAAATAAAAAGTTAAAGCCAGGCGGTGGTGGTACACACCTTTAATCTCAGCACTTGGGAAGCAGAGGCAGGTGGATCTCTGTGAGTTCAAGACCAGCCTGATCTACAAAGTGAGTTCCAGGACACCCAGGACTACATAGTGAAACCCTACCTCAAAAAACCAAAAATAAATGAATAAAATTTTTTTTTAAAGTTAAAAATGGTTGGAGATGTAGCTCAGTGGCAATGTACTTGCCTAGTATGTGTGAGGCCCTGAGACTGTAACACACACACACACACACACACACACACACACACACACACACACACAATCAAACCAAGCAAAAGAAAAAAATTAAAAATCCTCCTTAGCTTCACGTTCTCAAAAGCATGATTGTCCCCCTAGACCACTAGAACTTTCCCTAATGATAAAAACACCCTGTACCTGTTCGCCCAGGTGAGCATCCATTAGCTACCTGGAGCTACATTTTAGGAAACGTGACTAGTTCTCTTTACTAGGGACCACACTTGTAACTTTGCTTCATTTTAACTAACCAGAATTAAAGTTGTTGAGATTTTATTTGTGTGTGTGTGTGTGTGTGTGTGTGTGTGTGTGTGTGTGTGTGTATGTGTATGTGTAGTATGCACACTTGAGTGCAGGTGCCCAGAAAGGATGGAAGAGGGTATCAGAGCCTCTGAATCTGGAGTTACACATGGTTGTGAGGCACCCGTTGTGGGTGCTGGGAGCTGAACTAGTGTCCTCTACAAGAGCAAAAAGTGCTCTTAAGACCCAGTACCCAAATTAAAGTTTTCATGTGGGTGTGGTGTGTGCGACACTGGGCTCTGGTCAACCTGCTGTGCTCTGCCTGAAGATGCTTTGTGACCATCACTCGCTCTCTCCTCTTACCACAGATCTGTGTATCCTAAGAGCCCTACAACTGAGTTTCCGAGTCACTGATGATGCCCATTAGGGCGGATTCAGTAGCCCTCCTTCCTGGGTTCTGTTGTGGTTTGGTTTTATTGTTTGTTTTTCTGTCAGCCATCTTTGACACAGTTGGCAACCTCTTTGCCAGCTTGTCCTCTTGGATTCCAGAAAGATGTTCCTGTGGTGGTATTGTGTCCCCCAAAATATTGTGCACCCTAATAAACTTATCTGGGGTCAGAGACAGAACAGCCACAATATTAAACATGAGAATAGGCAGTGGTAGCACACACCTTTAATCCCAGCACTTGGGAGGCAGAGCTAGGCAGAAATCCATGTGTTCAAGGATACAGCCAAGCATGGTGACTCATGCCTTTAATCCCAGAAAGTAAGCCTTTAATCCCAGGGAGTGATCGTAGAAGGCAGAAAGGTATATAAGACGTGAGGACCAGGAACAAGAAGCATTTGGCTGGTTAAGCTTTCAGGCTTCTAGCAGCAGGTCAGCTAAGATTCATTCTGGATGAGGACTCAGAAGCATCCAGTCTGAGGAAACAAGACCACCAGATTCTGCTACATGTTCCCATACGTTCTCCTTTAAGTACATCAAGTGTGCACCAGTTCTGAGACTCGGCGCCAACATTCTTTCTGTGGGAATTCTCTTGCCCTGTCTTTTTTTTTTTTTTTAAAAAGCACTGTTTCTTATTTTCTTTTTTTTTTTTAAGATTTATTTATTTATTATGTATACAGAAGAGGGTGCCAGATCTCATTACAGATGGTTGTGAGCCACCATGTGGTTGCTGGGAATTGAACTCAGGACCTCTGGAAGAGCAGACAGTGCTCTTAACCGCTGAGCCATCTCTCCAGCCCCCTCTTGCCCTGTCTTTGTAAAAAAATACATACTTTCTTTATTGATTCTTTGGGAATTTTACATCATGGATCCCAGTTCTGCTCACCTCCCAGTCCTCCCACGTCTGCCCCTCACCCTTGCCGCATCCTCCCAAAAGAAAATAAAAAAAAAAAATTAAGACCAAAACAAAACAAAACAAAAAACAAAAAAAAAACCCTCTTCACTCCTCCATCTTTCCCACCTCTCCAAGACCTCTTCATCCGTCTTGGTGACATTGAGAGCCGCCATGTGTCACATGGTACACCCTTTTGTCTAATCAGCCTCACTTGCAAATGTTCGTTGCAATGAGTCATTGGTCTGGTTCAAGACCTGTGGTTCTGGTCCACTGGGCCCTCACCAAAACTCCTCTCAGATATCCCAAAACCTCCCCTAGTCATGGAGATCCTGCGGGTATCATTCCACAGAACCAGTCCCTTCACAGCTCCAGCAAAATGTAGATGGGGTAGATGTTAGGGTGGGCCAACCCAAGGCCCTGGATATGGACCTGTGTGGCAGCTGAGCTGGTCAGTCCAGGCCACGGGAGCCACCCCACTCAGGCAAGGGGTGGAGCCAGCTCTTCTATACCCATGCCATCAGGGCTAGTTCCCCCATGCCAGTGGTGAGGGATTGGGCCATCTCTCCCAAGTGCAAGGGGCCAGCTCTCTCATGAGGGTCAGGGCCAGCTCTCTTGCTACAGTGTCCACTGAGGGGCAGGGCCAGCTTTCCCAGGGTCAGCAAAGGGAGGGGCTGGCCCAGCATGGCCCTCTGATTTTATCACACACGGTTCCTATGGTCCCCAGTGGTAACATGGGCCGTAGACATCAATACAGACCCTGGCTGCAGTAGGACCAGGGACCGAGACATGCCCTCAGCTACAGCTCTGGCCCACTTGTCACTATGGCACTGGGTAGCAGCACAGGCCACTCTGCTCTGTATGGCCCCTGATGTAGCATGGCTGTCAGGCACCAACACAGTCTCAGGTGGCTGACCAGACCCCAGGCATGCACACGGCCCTCAGTGGCAACAGGAACCACCAAGGTGAAATCAGACCCTGGCTGCTATAGGGCCACAGCCCCAGACATGGGCCTCAGCAGCAGCTCTGTCCCAGACCTCACCATGGCGCCGGGTGGCAGTGCTGACCACTCAGATCGATATGGCCACTGTGGTAGCATGGCCCTCAGATACCAGCATCCTTGTGGCCTTTGGTGGCAACATGGGCCATGGATGTCACTGTAGACCCTTGCTGCAGTAGGACCACAGCCATGACCCTTGGCAGCAGCCCAGGCCCAGACATCACCATGACCCCGGGTGACAAGCCGACCGCCCACGTCAGCCTACCCCTCACTGCCTACACTTTTTCAGTCCTGCCTCTTTCCACAGCACAAGAACCATTCAGCTTCTCTTCCTCTCCCACTTCACCACACATTTGCTCATCATAATGGCATCTACCCACCCCATGCTGCCTGTGGGTAGAAGCCAGGCAGGCCTGTGGATGTCTTCCTGCCTACCCAGGCCTTGAGAATCCAGGATGGCCTGTGGTTGTCTTCCTGCCTGCCTGTGCCTTGAGGACCCAGGCAGGCCTGTGGATGTCTTCCTGCCCATGCCTTGAGGAACCAGGTTTGCCTGTGGATGTCTTCTTGCCTGCCCATGCCTTGAGGACCCGGGCAGGCCTGTGGATGTCTTCCTGCCTGCTCATGCCTTGAGGACCCAGGGTGGCCTGTGGGTGACTTCCAACCCATCTGAGCAGAATGGCATCTCCCTATCTTTTTTTTTTTCCAAGACAGGGTTTCTCTGTGTAGCTTTGTGCCTTTCCTGGAACTCACTTGGTAGCCCAGGCTGACCCTATCTTTTTAATAGCCAGCTCCTTACCGCTCTTCAAATCTCTGGTTAAATTTCAAACCTCCAGAAAGTCTTTGCTGGGTATTTAATCTAATGGTTTTGCTTTCACTGTATCACCCTCTGCTTCTCTATACGGCACTCCCCACAATCTTATCTCTCCTTATTTATTGATTTGGTTGTTTTATTTACTTCCTCTTTCTATAGACCAAATATAAATACTATGAAAACAAAGGCTTTGCAAACCTTGCGGAAGAATTCTTGGCATGTAACAAGTATTCAGCAAATATTTGTTTAATGACGAGATGAAGGTGTTCTCTAGGACAATCTAAAAGAGGATGTGGTCAACAATAGAAATGCCGTAGACACATGAGATACAACGAAAACATTTCTGGGGCGTGTGAGGTGTGGGCATTAAGAAGTAACTAATAATCTCAGCCAAACTGTTTCAGTGGAGAAGTTCAGTTCGGTTTTTTTTTTTTTTTGAGGCGAGGTGTTGCTGTGTAGCCCAGGTAAGCCTAGAATTCACCTTGGTTCCCAACACTAGCGTGGCGCTTGTACGCTACCAGCTCAGAGGAGATGTGAGCATGGGCAGTTAACTTAAGCATGTTGCAAAATCAATGAGCATAGCATTAATTTAGCTAACTAAAAAGGGAGAGAGAAAGCCAGGGAAACTGACCGTTGTTAACCAAGGGTCTAGGAAGCTTTAAAAAAAATAGATTTGAACTTGATCATGTACTAGAAGGAAAGGGTCAGTAAAGGAAAAGAATAGAAATATGCGGAAAAATCATGATGAGGAGGCTCTTGAATGAAAGCAGAGGAGATGAGGAGATATAGTCTAGTAAACAAGAATGAGTTCTTGGGAAAAGTCAGCACCTTCTCCAGGGCTGGGAGGAAGAGCCCACGGACAGACTCAGAAGAAAAGGAACGCGTCAGGAAAGAGGAAGAAGTGACAGGAGCTTCCTCCCAACAGGTCGCCTTTTCCCTTTTAATCTGAAAGGTCCTGTGACCTGCTGAAAATGAGGACACTGGGGACAAGATGGAGAGCTTGATGGAAAGTCAGGTGTGACGACAGGTCTCTCATCGAAGCTACTTTGAAGGTTGAGGCAGGAGGATCATGAGTTCAAGTCCTACCTGGGCTACAGAGTGAGTTTGAGATGAGCTTGGACCACTTAGTGAGACTCAAAATGAATAAACAGAGAGATGGGAAGAAAGAGGGGGGGGAGGCTCAGTGGTAGAGTACTTACTTAGCATGTACAAGGCCTTAGGTTTAATTCTTGGTAACACACACATGCACATATACATATATTCATTCACACACACACACACACACACACACACACACACAGAGAGCACTAGATGCCTCAGCAGATAGAGTCTCTCACTGCCAAGCCTGAGTTCTATCCCCAGCACTTTCACAACCCCCACGAGCTGTCCCTCTGACCATCTCTGACACAACTAAATAATAAATTCATAAATAAAGCATAATATGAAGACCTTGGT
The DNA here is from genome assembly GCA_902168405.1 of Peromyscus aztecus. Classification (NCBI taxonomy): domain Eukaryota; kingdom Metazoa; phylum Chordata; class Mammalia; order Rodentia; family Cricetidae; genus Peromyscus; species Peromyscus aztecus. The sequence goes on along the minus strand of CABHPQ010165073.1, from coordinate 10,059 downwards.
AAGAGAGAGAGCATAGAGGAGTCATGGTGAGTAGGAATGAGAATACTTAGTTTAGAACAATGACCAAAAAAAAAAACAAAAACAAAAACAAAAAAACTTGGAAACAGTAAGGGTGACCTTTGCACTCTTCAGAGCAAGGACAATCAATTCTGTGTAGATGTACTGAGCTATTCGTCTCTCTCAGCGGCTCTGAAAGAGGCCCCTCACTCATCATTCCCTAGTTATCAGCAAATCATCAAAAGACAAGTGCTCTACAGAGCCGTCAGATTTTCTGCATAATCAAGTGAATTTTCTGCTTTCTTTGTGTATTTGCAGAGTGTGCAAGATCCCCTGGCCTCCTGTCAGTGCTTAAAGCAAAGGTGTGTGAAAACACAGTATGTGTACTTGAAAAGTAGTCAGGCATGGTGTTGGGTTTTCATGGAGACCTACTTCAGAAATGGCCTGGAATGCAGAGCGTACGCGCGCGCACACACACACACACACACACACACACACACACACACACACACCTCCTCCCTTCTATCATCCCAGACATGGGAAGCTGGGAAGCTTCCGGAGCAGGGGGTGAAAGGGACTGTACCACACACTGAGGCTGAACTGGAGTGGCTGCCTAGTGACAGTGGATCTGAGAAGTCTACTGTGGAATCCTTCGGTCAGCTCAGCGCAGGCCAAGGTCTGCCTGGTAGAAACTGTGTTACTCTAGGTTCCACAGGCTGAGTGTAAACACTCCTCCCCCAGGAGTTCAGTTCTCAGAAAGGAGAACCGAGGGTTGCAGAGGGGAAGGCAGGTGACTGAGGAGGCTCCAAACTCTCCCGCTTCCTAAAGCAGGACCAGCCTTCCAGCGTGGAGGACTCCTGCAGAGCACACTTACGGGGAGGCTGGGGAAGCTACTGAGCTACAGAAACCACAGTCTCCAGAGACAGCCTGGGCTTGACTCTTCTTTCTCTGCGATTGCTCCTTCCTTGGACTGGCTTAATCTGTCCTCCACACAGGTCTTTCCAACACTGTCCTTGGGAGAGGTGTGGCAAGAATCAGGGCACAGCAAACATTTAAGGAACTGGGTGTACTGCATTCTGGTTACAAGTGCAAAGACGGGAGGTCTCGGGCGAAGTTTGGCCGCCAGAGAGCATTCCGATGAGGAACACCAAGTCCCAGTGGGCACTCAGACCTGAGGGGTGAGGTCTAGAGGGAGAGCAGGTGGGGCTGATAAAAGGAATGTGAATAAGAATGGATGATACTGAAGTCCATTTTGAAGGGGAAAGTCCTCAGTCTGATAGTAAAAGGAAAGTAGAATCTGTTTTACTTTAGGAGAAAGGAAAGTTGTTCAATTCGTCACCCGTGGATGAATGCATCAAATCATATCAGCCAGTCTCAGGGTCTCCACTCACAGTTGGATTCCTATCAGGTCTGAGGCCACAAACCAAAGTAGAGGCTCTGGTAGGACTCCAACATCTGGATAGAGTCCCAGCAGGGAAGTGACAACGGCCTAACATTCTGCTCGGACACCAGAGACCCTTTGAGAGGAACCTCAGCCGTCACACTCTTCCTCTCCACAAATAAGGATTGACTCTACACAGGCAAACAAGGCCAGGAGGCAATGGTGAGGAAAGGGCCCTGTCCTCTCACAGAATGTGCTTGGACAATGGGGGTGCTACCTGGACTCTGACCCCTTATCTGCTTCTGTTAATCTCCCCTGATAAGGCTTCACGTTACTCAGCGGTTTTATCTGGCTCTGAATGAAGAGCAGCTTGAGCCACGTGAGTTGCAAGGGATGAGTAGGGACTTGCATCAGCACTGGGGATGCCATTACACACACACACACACACACACATACACACACTACTCCACATACTACACACCACATACATGTACACACACACTATACACACATACCACACACCACACCACACACACATGTATACACACTATACTCCACACACATACCACATCTCATATACACCACACACACACACACACACACACACACACACACACACACACTATACTCCACACACCACACCCCATAGACACACATATCATACCACACCATATACCATACACACACACCACATCCAACACACACCATAGACCATACACACAACCCACATACCACACACACTCTATATAAGCCAGACACACAACACATATACATATAGCACACCCCCTACACACAAACACACTTGCACGAAGGTCTTTCCTAGATGAGTCCCTGAGCAAGCATTCTATATTTCCATTTTCCTTAGAACAACATTTCCTTAGTGACTCTGTTATTTAAGCTTGTGACCTTTCTAAGCAAGAAAGTAGGAGGCTACAAGAAGATGGCTGTGATAAAGACAGCACAATGCAGAAAATGGGGTGAGAAGGCCTGTGTGCAGGACTGTAGAGGAAGCAGATATAGGAATCTGCTTCAGAGGGTTCCCGGGCCAGTAGGGCCAGTGCTGCTGAGCATCCTGGGCCCTGAGGGCTTTGGAGTCCGTGCTGCTTGCTGCTCCAGCACTTTTTGGTACATGGTTTTCCTCCTTTCTGGAAACAGAGGCATTGTGACACAGCCAGAAACCATCCTTGCAGCCGATGGAAGAAGAGGATCAATGAGATCCCAGCACTGGGGAGGGGAGAAGATAACTCAGACGACAAGCAACGAATCTCGCCATTCTCTTTCTTGGCTGGAAGGAAGAGAATAAAGAGGGTCGGAAGGGCTGGGTCAGAGGTAGGTGCGTCTCTCAGAACATGTGAGGAGGCTGAGCAGCTTCCTGGCTCCAACCCTGAGGAGCTGTAGGTGAGGAGAGGCAAAGGCAAGTTGCTCATGGGAGGGTAGAATCTGATGGAGAGGAGGTGGGGGTATGTAGACTAACTGACATGCCCAACCTAGAGAGAAGATGAGGCCTTGCATTTCCTAAGAGGAATGGCCTCATCAAAACCCAAGGACGTCAGTAGTCCACTTCGGCCAGTTCTGTGGGCTGCTCCCCACAACGAAACCAAGCATCCAGAGGCATAGTGGTCCAAACCCAGGAGGCATATGGAGAGAAAGACCTCAGGCCAGCAAGGTGAGCAGTCCTGGTTCCTCACCTGGCCACCCTTAGAGGTACCCTCACCCCATGCCTAGCCTCTGCTAATGTTGTCCTCCAGGGTCCAGGCCAGGTGGTAGAAACTCTACTTCCATCACCAGATGTTTGGCTGAACCAAAGCTGGGATTATTTCCAAAGGATTTTTACAGAAAATTATAAGAAACATGAACTTCCAAAGCAAGAAAGTGGAGGATCCATGAAGTAGAAATCTTCTGAGCCCAGATTCCTCGCCACATTGTCATAGACTGATTCGAGTGTCAGGAGTCCTTGGCCATCGTTAATTGGCAATTGTTGGTTAATAACTAATTAGAAATGTCACAGTCAGGAGGAGGAGTGGGTGATGACAGACATGGGTGCAGGCACACATGCTCAGCAAGTGTGTTCATCAAATCCCAAGTGAGCAAGGGCCTGTCCTCTGACTCCGAGTCAGTCCTGGATCAAGCTGCCTGCCACGGTTCTACACTTGGACAGCAGCCATCCCTTCCTCTAGCCCAGCAATCCTCTGTAATCAAACACGTCTGGTCGGTCTCCCTGGGGTCTGGAAGACAGGGAAGATGGGATTTCAAATGGATTTTACTCTTCAGAGGAGAAAGTGAAAACAGCCCCAGGTTAAGAGGCAGATGCAAAGGCCCAAAGTGATCCGTCCAGAGCCCAGCTCACCTGGCACCCATCCAGGCTCACCTGCTCCCCTCCTCACATCTGCTGGGACTTAGCTTTGGAGTCAGCACTCCATGTGGCTCCAGGTTGGACACTCTTTCCATGCTTGACCCTTTACTGCCGCTGGCCTGATTGGTAATTAGTACGAGCAGGGCCCAGAGATAGACATACTCATCTTAGTTCCCAAGCCTTTCTATACTCAAAACCACCACTCGACTGCTGTCTCACTCTCCCACTGAGTTTGTACCTAGTCCAGTGGACCTTATAACCCAAGGGAAGCTGGCAGGACTTAGATGCAAAACACGAATGTTAGCGGGGATTCCTGTCTAGGAAAATGACTTATTCTACCTCTCTAAACTCCAATTTCTTTATGTGCCCAACAGGGAGAATATTTTCTTAAGATTTGTTTACTTATTTATGTGCATTGGTGTTTTGCCTCCAAGTATGTCTGTGCGAGGGTGTCGGATCCTCTGGAACTGGAGTTACAGAGAGGTGTGGGTGCCATGTGGTTGCTGGGAATTGAACCCAGGTCCTCTGGAAGAGCAGCCAGTGCTCTTAATCATGAAGCCATCTTTCCAACCCCATCGGGAAAAATAAATAATACACAGCATTCGTTGTTGTTGAGAAGATCAAATGAGATGACTTTTAGAAAGCGCCTACAAGCCAAGTGGTGGTGGCGCACGCCTTTAATCCCAGCACTTGGGAGGCAGAGGCAAGCGGATCTCTGTGAGTTCGAGGCCAGCCTGGGCTACAGAGCGAGATCCAGGACAGGCACCAAAGCTACACAGAGAAACCCTGTCCTGAAAAAAATAAAAAAAACAAAAAACAAAAAACAAAAAGAAAGCCCCTACAATGCAGACCACAAACAAATACACTGCTCTTTCCCTCCATTATTCCCTCCCCTCTCTGCCATGCCTTCCTTCCCTCTGTGCTGTTTCCCACAATCCCCCTCCCCCAACAGCATTCCTGGACTGCTCGCTCCCGAAGTTCCCCTTGTGCCAGCCAGCTCCAGTGGTGGTAAATCTTGAATGGACCCCATTGCCAAGTCCAGTGGCATCTCTGTCTGTCGTGAGGTCCCTCCAGCCCGTGCTGTGCTACAGACTTCCCCAGCTGTTCTTCAGAACACAGGTGGTGAGGTGGTCCTTCCCGATGGCTTGTTCCCCTCCACTCTTCTGTCTTCTCATTCTCAGGGTGCCCTTTCCTATCTCTAGCCTCAGGCTTCCTTCCTTACTCAGGGATCTCTCTACGCAGAGAGTTCCGGTTTCACTTACTGGCCATGCCAACAACATGTAACCATGCCCTTATGTTATTTACTGTGCCATTATCCACTTTCCTGAATGGCCCTTAAAGGCAAACCAAAGCCTCCTATTTCCTTGAGTTCCCTAGTGGACCAGGAGAACTGGGAAGGAACTCTGAAGTAGGTCTGAACTCACACCTCTAGACCTGGAACCTAGTTCTTGCTCTAGCATCCACCAAGTTGGAGAATGTCTGTTTCTCAGCTAGAAAGGAATGGTTCAACTTCATCAGAGGATTTCTCTGTCCTTTGAGTAAAACGTTTACTGAACACATACTCTGCCAGGCAGGCCTGTGCTTTCCAAATGTATGAGCTCATCTAGATCATTCCAAATTTCAATGTAAGGAGTGGGTGTGGTACAAATGTAGAATGAGTGTGAGAGCCAGAGATGGTGGAGGACTACAGTGTGGCAGTATTGTCTAGATGTAATAGGACAGATGTATACAAGAACTCCCAGCAGTTGTGACCACATATGCAGGACCTGGACAAGTTAAGCCGGACAAAATCCTAAATGGAGGGGGAGGAAGGAGGCGGCTACCAACCCTATCCCTGGATAAGGAGTTATTGGTAACTAATAATTGCCAAGAGAGGGAGAGTTGGTTTTTCTTTAAGGGCGTAGTACCCGGTGGGTCAAACTCACTTCAGTGGGTGGCCACACACTCAGGAGTATCTAGGCAGCACTAATTGAACTCAACAGCTTAAAAAAAATGATAACATATAGTTGAGTGGGTAGGGAAGGGGTGGATCTGGGAGGAGTCAGAAGAGGGGATGCATATGACCAAAAAACAAAGTGTGAAATTCTCAAAGAATTTATACACACACACACACACACACACACACACACACACACACACACACACACGGTGGCTTTAGCCCTGGAATGTCAAACTCTGACAGGAAGTATATGGAAATTAAACAAATTAATTAAGAGTGTATGTGGAGGTCTAGCGTGTTGGACACATAGAGGTACCTACCTAGTGAGTCTTTGCTGAATCTGGGTCCTCGATCCTCAATAGGACCCATCTGACTCGCATACACACAGCAGCAGAGATACTACAGTGAGGAGAACTACAGTGAGCTTGGTCCTTCACGGAGTATTCATCTTCGCACACTATGAGACTGATATCAAATCAATAGCAGCCGCTTCATGCACTTGCAACGAATACAGTAGTGTATGGTGTGGAACATGGGGCACGCACGTAAGGACCTAACGCGGGATAGAGTGTGTGGGTAGAGGACTCTGAAAAAGGACGCTGGACTCCTCCTGGAATAATACAAATGGAAACAACGCGTAGAAAGGACCTGGAGGTGGGAGAGCTCCACTAGGCTGTGGGAGCGGCAGGTGCAAAGGTGTAAGGCAGGGAAGCCAAAGTCCTTGCCAAGAACTGGAGCTTGGCTTGCCTAGCAGTCAGAAGATGGAGCAGAGTAAGGCTGCCTGCGAGCCTTGTTGGCCATGTCTGGAATTCGGATGTGACATACAGTGGGAGCTGATAGCTGGAGAAGGGACATGATCGGCTGTGAGATTTTAGACGCTTACTCTGGCTGCTGGGTAAAGAATAGAGGAAAGAGCAAGGGCAGACTCAGGAGAGGACGGGGGTAAAGAAAACAGGGGTCTGAAACACACCCAATGAAGCCTTGACAGTGCTCATGGGCCTGAGAGTTGGTGTCGGGGACTGGGCTCCGAGGAGCGGAGGAAGCAGAGGCTAGGCCTGAGTTCCAATGCTCCTGGCACACACTGTGTTGCCCCACAACGTCCTGTCTGCCCCACTGGCTTCCTTCCAGGGGGACAGATACTTGGGGTGGGGTAGAAAAATGTCATGTCCACCCCATGTTGGAGTATAGGCTAAAGCACCGGTTGAACTGGTTTGAACCTGTCCGAGGTTGTTTCGAGGCAAAGGCCCATCCCACCTAGCTCAGAGTGGCCTCGCCACATTCCTGTGCCCACACTCACCCTCAGGAAATTAGGGGCCCACCTCTACCTGTCCTTCCTGCCCAGACAGTTGGCAGCAGCCTAGCCACAACTTACATAACCCAATCCAGGGCATGGTTCCATTCCCCTGTCAGGGCTGGGTGGCTTCCTGGAGGAGGAGTTAATAGGTAGGTCTCGGTTCCAGATGTGAAAATAAAAAGCAGTTTCCAGTTCTACTGGTCCATACATCGAGACCTTTGAACATGTCCACGGCACAGACAGACACCCAGGGTCAGACGACTCCCCCACACTCAGTGTTCAGGGTTCTCTTCTGGTGTGAAGAATGGGGGTGACTCTTTGCTGGGGTAAAGGAACTTTACTGTAGACAAGACACACAGCTTCTCTGGCTGTTTTCTTCAAACGTGAGAGGAGAAGATGATCACCCACACCACGGGCATTTCGTGAGGGAGGAAGGAGATGGACGTGACCAGTCTTAGAAAAGCTAAAATACACCAACTGGGAGAAGTTCCAGTGACCATATCAATGGCGACAACAACCACAATAATAATAATTTCTGTCCAACGGTGTGTGATTCATTTATGGCATCAGAGCCCTGAGGACATCTAGGCAAGAGCTCAGAACATAGTGCACACAGTTAATGTTCCCCACTGATAATTTATCCTCCTGGCCCCAACCCTAAGGCAGTCGGGGACAGGCAGAGGCTCAGCTCTTAGTCATGTTCCTTAGGTTAGGGACATTGCATGCTCCAGAGGGCTGCACCACCCTCTTTCAGCTGAGACATGGTTACTCTAAAGTTCCATGTGACTGGAGCAGCAGGTATTTCTGAAGGAAGTGGGAGGAGATAATTGTCACCTCAGAAATGACAGCTGAAACAGCCCAAACAGGATTAAAACCAACGACTAAAATGAAGATTCTTGGAAGGATTTGGTGCCCAGAAACCAGACAGGAAAGGGAGCAAGGTCAGCCAGAAGACCAAGTAGTTACATGCATCCTCAGGTTGCTGTGTTTTGTTTTGATGTTGGAGGGGATGCTATTTATTATTTTATTATCACTGTCTGTATCTGGGATGCATGTGTGGTATGCACATGCGCTCCTGCTAAGGCATGTGTGTAGAGGCCGGAGAATAATATTCAGGAATCAATCTTCTCCTTCCACCTTGCTTGTGCTGTGGTGTCTACACCATGCTAGCTGGCCCATGGGCTTCTGGCCAGTTCTCCTGTTTCTGCTTCCCGTCTCTCCATGAGAGAGTTGAGATTACAGATGTGTGTTGATGCATCATGAAGGTTCCAGACACTGATGTTTGTTTGTTTGTTTGTTTGTTTATGTATTTATTTATGTATTTATTTATTTATTTATTTGGGACAGAATCTTGAACTCATGATCCTCCTGCCTCAGTCCTCAGAGTACTGGAATTCTAGGATCCTTTCATCATTTTGAATTCTGCCAAGGTTTTCATTAAGGTGTTCCATATATTTAGAAAACCAAATTTAAGCCAAAGAAATGAATCTGTAAGAATTCACATATATCTGTGATAGTCCAAATAGCAGAGACCACCAGGCATACATGTGTAGTCTGACAAATTTGGATTCATTGATTGACTCCATGCAATGAGGTAGGGTGTCCCGGAAGAATGAACCATGGAGTTCAGCAGGAGACGCTTCTTGGGAAAGGTTTGGGATCCTGCTTTGGGATTGTGAGGGGCACATCTCAGGGAAGTGGGGATACATGCTGAAATGGTTAGGGTTTGGATGCAGCATCAGGACAGGTGGAAATTAAGGACTGGATGCTGTCATGGCCCAAGGCAGATCAGCAGTTGCTATCCCCATTGTACACCCATCACCGGAATAAAGTTGGCACAGGGGTATTGTGGGAAGCAAGAACAACCCAAGACTTTCTCAGAGGCCCCGATGAAAGGACAAAGGGAACTTTAGTTCTGTGTCCTTGTCCAAGAGTGGACTTGGCAAGGACAGTCTAGGGCTGGAGCCAGTGCCTCGAAGGAGTCAAGGTTACAGTTTCTGGGGACCTGACTCTTCCCCCTGGGCTGAGGTTGTCAGGCCTAAGGCAGCTGCATCTAAGGTACCCTGTGTTCTTTTTGCCAACATTGTCCGACTTAGCTCTGTGCTGACCTTGGCCATCTCCCCTGCTCCCCTGCAAATAGTATATATGATGCTGTAATTCTCAATAAACTTGCTTAGCATAAGAAAAAGCTTGTGTAAGACCCTAGAGTTTATCTTCTCTATCTTCTATCGTTTCTGTCTTTCTCATCCCCTAGCACCTCCCCATCAAGACCCTGTCACTGAGGAACAACCTGCTGGTCCAGGTCAGGGAGACATCACTCAGAAAGTGGACTTGGCACCGCTTACAGCGATGCCTAACTTGGGGGAAATTTTCCTCCAGTACACTGTACAGCTGTGCCTCTCCTTTCAGCTAACAAAGTTGCTTCACTGAACTCTTCGGTATGGTACGGGTGTTACACCCTCTTACCCTCTCACCTACCACCGCTGTTTACAGGACCTTTGGGGTGGTGACTCTGTGTAGCTCCTGGATTCAGACTGGCCGTCGTCATATCCTGGATCTGCTGCTTCCTTGTCTCTGAGATCTGGGGCAAACTATTTACCACCTCTGTCTCTCTGTTTCCTCATCTACAAAACAAGAAAACAGAGTACCTGGGCCAAAAGGTGGCTGTGAAAATAAGGAAAAGAACCCATGCAAAGTTCTAGACTAGTACCTAGCCCAAAGTCAGCATTTAGTAAACATTAGATCTTTTGCTGTCATATTTATTTGAAAGGTAACCCAACTTATCATTTAAAATGACAGGCTTCCTAACCATAGTTTCTTCTCCTCCTAGATGATCTTTCTAAATCATAATAAAGAACTGAAAGATATCATCTCCAAGGGTCAGGGAGATGGTTCAGCAGTGAAGGCACTTGCTACCGAGCCTGACATCCTGAGTTCAAGCCCCAGAAACAACATGATGGGATGAGAAAAGCAACTCCCACAAGCTGTCCCTGGCTTTCACATGCAATTTGTGGCATGTGAGCGCATGCATGCATGCATGCATGTGCGCACACACACACACACACACACACATACACAATGATAGAAATATATAT